>PVIU01003569.1:0-142870 GCA_004026605.1 Ondatra zibethicus | reverse complement strand
CAAATGGCATAAAATACCTCGGAGTAACTCTAACCAAACAAGTGGAAGACTTGTATGACAAGAACTTTAAATCTCTGAAGAAAGAAATTGAAGAAGACACCAGAAAATGGAAAGACCTCCCATGCTCTTGGGTAGGCAGAATTAATATAGTAAAAATGGCAATCCTACCGAAAGCAGTCTACAGATTCAACGCAATGCCCATCAAAATCCCAACAAAATTCTTCAAAGACCTCGAAAGAACAATACTCAACTTCATTTGGAAAAGCAAAAAACCCAGGATAGCCAAAAAAATCCTGGGCAACAAAAGAACATCTGGAGGCATCACAATCCCTGACTTCAAACTATACTACAGAGCTACAATACTGAAAATAGCCTGGTACTGGCATAAGAGCAGAAAGGAGGAGCAGTGGAACCAAATAGAAGACCCGGATATCAATCCACACATCTTCGAACACCTAATATTTGATAAAGAAGCAAAAAATATCAAATGGAAAAAAGAAAGAATATTCAACAAGTGGTGCTGGCATAACTGGATATCAACATGTAGACAAATGAAAGTAGACCCCCATCTATCACCATGTACAAAACTCAAGTCCAAATGGATCAAAGACCTCAACATAAAGTCAGCCACACTGAACCTTATAGAAGAGAAAGTGGAAAGAATGCATTGGCACAGGGAACCACTTCCTAAATAGAACCCCAGCAGCACAGACACTGAGAGAAACAATTAATAAATGGGACCTCCTGAAACTGAAAAGCTTCTGTAAGGCAAAGGACACGGTCAACAAGACAAAACAACAGCCTACAGAATGGGAAAAGATCTTCAATAATCCCACATCAGACAGAGGTCTGATCTCTAAAATATACAAGGAACTCAAGAAATTGGACAACAAAAGAACACATAATCCAATAAAAAAAATGGAGCACAGACCTAAACAGAGAACTCTCAACAGAGGAATCTAAAATGGCTGAAAGTCACTTAAGGAAATGTTCAACATCCTTATTCATCAGAGAAATGCAAATCAAAACAACTCTGAGATTCCATCTTACACCTGTAAGAATGGCCAAGATCAAAAACACTGATGACAACTTATGCTGGAGAGGCTGTGGAGAAAAGGAAGCACTTCTGCATTGCTGGTGGGAATGCAAGCTGGTACAACCCCTATGGATGTCAGTGTGGCGATTTCTCAGAAAATTAGGAAACAACCTTCCTCAAGACCCAGTAATAGCACTTTTTGGTATATACCCAAAAGATGCTCAATCGTGCCACAAGGACATGTGCTTAACTATGTTCATAGCAGCTTTATTTGTCATAGCCAGAAACTGGAAACAACCTAAATGCCCCTTGATCGAAGAATGGATAAAAAAATGTGGTACATTTACACAATGGAGTACTACATAGCAGAAAAAAATAACGACAGCCTAAATTTTGCAGGAAATGGATGGAACTAGAAAGCATTATTTTGAGTGAAGTAACCCAGACACAGAAAGACAATTACCACATGTACTCACTCATAGGTGGTTTTTAAACATAAGGCGAAGAAAACCAGCCTACAAACCACAATCCCAGAAAATTGAGACAACAATACGAACACTAAGAGAGACTTATATAGATATAATCTATGTGAGAAGTAGAAAGTATAAAAAGACAAGATTTCCTGAATAAATTGGGAGCATGGGGACCTTGGGGGAGGGTTGAGGGAGGGAGGAGTGTGGCAGGGAGGGGAGCAGAGAAAAATTTTAAAAAAATTAAAAAAAGAAGCAATGATAAATTTCTAAGCTCCTGTGATATTGACTTAAGAGAATATATAGAATAAACTTATAGAAGATACATTTTAGTCTGCTAATGGACACAAGGACATAGATTTATATATATTGCCTAAAGACTCTTTTAGTTAAAACTACCTCTAAAACAGACCTTCTGCAAACAAATTTTGTGGGTATAGTTTTTATTGGAATGTAATCCAAGGACACAATAATCTGTAGTTGGTAAAGTAATAAGAGGTAGGGACAGCTGATAATGAGTTTATAGCCCTGCAAGTAAAATTTCATGCAGGTTGGAGAACCACAAATGTCAAATTAAATCACTAAGCACAAAGTTATTGAGTAGGGAGTACATGAGAGGTTAAGGTGGTGATGTCCTAGCTTCTAGAAGCCATTCTCCAGTGTTTCTGATTCTGTGCTACTGAGAAGAATGAAATCTACAGGCAGTATCTCATCAGACACAGTAACTACAGCTCTGAGGACCAGGTGACAGGTGAGCATTCTCATTGCCTGCTCTAAGGGTTTCAACTCACAAAACCTTTATTATTAGGACTCCCCCGACCTTCCACCTACCCCACTCTCATCCACTGCTCTGAGAACGTAAGGCTTCCCATGGGGAGTCAACAAAGTCTGCCTTAGCACTCTGAGGCAGGACCAAAGCCCTCCCCCCGATATTTAGGCTGAGCAAGGTATGCCTCCAAAGAGAATAGGCTTCAAAAAGTCACTTCAAGCACTAGGGATAAATCCTGGTCCCACTGCCAGTGGCCTCATAGACTCACCCAGCCATACAACCACATTTAGAGGACCTAGTTTGGGTCTATGCAGGTTCCCCATTGTTAGTCTGAAGTCAGTGAGCTCCCACTAGCTCAGGTCAGCTGTTTCTGTTTGGGTCTCCATCATGGTCTTTACCCCTTTGCTCATATTATTGCTCCTTCCTCTTTTGGACTGGACTCTGGGAGCTTGGCCCAGTTCTCGCTATGGATCTCTGCATCTGCTTCCATCAGTTGCAGGATGAAGTTTCTGTGATGACAGTTAAGGTAGTTATCAATCTGATTACAGGGGAAGGCCAATTCAGGTACCTTCTCCACTATTGCTGGGGTCATCCTTGTAGATTACTGGGAATTTCCCCAGTGCTACGTTTCTTGCTAGCACCATAAAGGCCCCCTCAATCAAGATATCTCTTTCCTTGCTCTCCCTCTCGGTCCTTCCCCCATCTTGGCTATCCAGTTCCCTCATGTTCTCCTCCCTACTTCCTTTCTCTCCTCCCCCTTCCTCTGTACCCTCCATTTCTCCCTCCCATGCTCCCAATTTTCTCAGGAGATCTTGTCTATTTCCCTTTCCAAGGGGGCATCCATGTATATCTCTCTTACATTTCTCCTTGCCTAGCTCTGTGTGGTCATGGACTATAGACTGTTTATCCTTTCCTTTACATAAACATAACACTAGTAGCACAGACACTGATAGCAACAATAAAGAAATGTGACCTCCTGAAACTGAGAAGCTTCTTAAAGGCAAAACATACTGTCAAGAAGACAAAACAGCAGCACATTGAATGGGAGAAGATCTCCACCAACCCCACATCAGAAAGCAGACTGATTGCCAAAATAAATAAAGAACTCAAGAAACTAGACATCAAAATACCAAATAATCCAATTAAAAAATGGGTACAGATCTAAACAGAGAGTGCTCAACAGAAGAATCTCAAATGGCCAAAAGACACTTAACGAATTGCTCAACATCCTTAGTCATCAGAATGCAAAGTGAATATTGTGAAATTAAGTTAAATATTTAATTTAAGGACATGAAGCCTATACTTTTCTTTTACCCATAGCTAAACTTTTAAAATTCCTAAGTGTATTTGTGACCTTTGTCCTTCTGAACATCCCAGTGAGCTTGTCGTTGGTTAAAATTGAATCTATAAATGTGTTTATGGCCAATAGCAATGCTGTTACCAAATGCTTGAAATAAACAACTGGAGGAATGGATGACTTAAAAATGTGTAGAGTTTTATAAGCAGCTTCATCCAGATGAACAAAAGGAATAATTCAATGTAACCAATTTTGCTACTTTATTCACTTACTTATGTATTAATTTGTTTGCCTGTTCATTTGCCTGTCTGGGACAGACTCTCACTCTGTAACCAAGGCCAGTCTGTAACTTGTTAAGGAGCCCAGAGCTCATGTGTTTCAAACACATGAGTAATTTTTCTGCCTCTTCCCCTCAAGGGCTAGAATACAGGAACAGTTTCACTGTTTTCAAATAGTGATAAAATTTTAATCAGTTTCTTCATGATTCGGCAAAAGGAGAATAAATAATTACAGAAAAATTACGTATTTTCAACACAGAAATGATATGTGTTGAGTGCATTTGCAAGAAAGAGGGGTATGAGAAGCAACACTTGATGAAGTTCATCTTTTAAGGAAGCGTTGAATGTAGGAGATTAGTCACACTGTGTGACAGTGTGCTCAGACTAAAGATGGGTTTGTAAGGGCTGTGGTTGAGGGATTTCTGTGACAGGAAGGAGAACTGTTTGAGGAAATTATAAATAAGTGGACAATAGGGTTGCAAAGGTCAACTATGTGATTTGGGTTCACATATAGGAGGACACTAGCTATAATGGCTACTCACAGAGGCTGGCTGCATATGGCACATTTACATCTGAACTCTGTTTGGGATCTAAACTGAACTATCCTGTTAGAACAACTAGAATTCTCACTGTTCACTATACTCACCAACGTGCTGCTAGACCCTGTCTTATCAGTGGACAGCGTATTGTGATTGCCATCATTTATAGTAAATGTAAGGAGTATGAGGCTTATCAATGGTCAAATATAAACCTGGGCAAAGGTAACTTTTGAAAAAAATCTCCCATTTAATGAATAAAAAAGCATTGCCTGGTATGATGGAAGTTTCCTGTGATTCTAGCACTTGTAAGGCTAAAGCAAGAAGACCATGAGTTGAAAGCCAGTCTGGGCTACATGGTGTGATGTTGTTTAAAAACAATCAAACAGAAAATGTCTTGTCTTTTCCCTGACCTCATTTTATTAAAAAAACAAAAAAATAAATTAATAAAATAGGTGAATGTTTCTAAACCATATTAAAATGCATGTGACTTTCTCAGGAAGAGTATTATTATTTACTTTTTCTACTCTAATAATGTCTTCAATTTGTCAGTAGTATGTAAGGCAGCTTACAAGAGGCACTTAAGCATGTCAACAAGGCAGAGTGTATTCATACCCATTTAAAATTGTTCAAGGAATTAGCTCGTGAAACAAAGGCGGCTGGGGGATTAAAGAATTAATTAAACTTCACAAACAGAGCTACAAGTGGATGTGAAATTGCTTTAAGCATGAAAAATAGTACCTTTGGCACTCACTTGTTTCTAACAATAACAAATAAACTCTTTGAAGTAGAAGGACTGATTTAACAATGGAATGAAAACTCAGAGGAGATATGAGTTGTTATTGAGATGAGTAATTGGAATCACACAATGCAATATATGGATGAATATTCAACAACCATCATTACATATAGTCCATACTTACAGTAATTTGGTAAAATTAAGGTGATTTAGCAACAAAAATTGTACTTAAAATTTTAGAAAATATGTTTTTATATAACTTAGAAGTATGGGACCTAAATACAAGAAGTTTGTGCACAGTCCAAATGAGTGAAAAGATCAAAATCACAGTAGCAGATCAATTTTGAAAAGACTCAGAAATTAATACTTTGGATGATTGGGTGATCCTGTGCTTGAGACTAGCATAGAAGAAACGCAAAACCATTTCCTGTTGTTATTAGATCTATACAAAAAATATATTATCCAGAGGGATCACACACATACTTACATACACAAACATATACACACACACTGGTTTTCACCTACATTTAGATATACATTTCCTGAAGAAGAATTCCATCACTGGGAATTCTTTAATTATCATTGCCTTATATATCTGTTCTCTGGGACATAAAGATACTGTTCCCTCAGCTTTGTACTGGAGATATGCATAGGGTGAAGTCCCTAGGCAACCATTAGAAGTCTGTATATGTGAATCAGCAAGTAGGAGATATGGGACACATGTTTATACCAGGTCAGGCCCTCTCAAATTATTACAGTGGCAGTTCATTAGGAGAATAAAATAAAATGTTCCCCAATTCCCACTACCATTGACCTACATGATTTGGTTTTATTTAATACCCTCTAATTGTTTACTATAATTCATGCAACATAAAGCAATCAGGTACTTGATATTATTATGCAGTATAATACACAAATGTCTGGAGAAATGGCTCAGTGGGTAAGAGTGCTTGCTGTGTAGACATGAGGATCTGAGTTCAGATCCCACACACATGTCAAACCCATGCATAGCAATGTGTGCCTGTAACCCCAGTATTGGTAGGTGGAAACAGCCTGAGAACGGATGGGCAAGCTAGCCTAGCCAAAACCGTGAGTTTTATGTTCAAAGTCTGACTCAAAAATAACACATAAGTGACAGTGAAGGAAGACACTCAATATCATCCTCTGGCTTCTAGTTGTGTGTTTATGGACTTACAACATGTATCTACTCAGCAAATACACACACACCTACATAATATACAAAAATATTGACAAAATACTGCTTTATTATTTTCTTTTTTGTTTGTTTGTTTTTGTTTTTTGAAACAGAGTTCCTCTGCATACTTCTGACTGTTCTAGAACTCACTTAGTAGAGCAGGCTGGCTTTGAACTCAAAGAGATCCTCCTGCCTCTGCCTCTCGAGTGCTAAGATTAAAGGTGTGTGCCACCACCGCCTGAGTTGCTTTATTATTTTCTAATACACTCTTGCCACTATTGTGTAAGTACAAGTCAATTAATCAGTTAGTACTAGAATATACTCCTATAATCCTAGCATTCAGCACAATGTAACAAGAGACTTGCATTCCTGGCCCCCTGCGATACCTTGCCTACCATGATGGACTACATGTCTTCAAACTTTGAATCAAAAAACCCCTTCTCTCTTAAGTTGCTCCTTTCAGTGTTCTCTCAGTGCAAGAAGAAATGTAATCAATACAGAAACCCCTAGAAGTGAATACAGGCCTGAACTGACTTTAGAACAGAATGCCTTGACCACAGGAATGAGTGGTTTTATGTTTAGTGCATGGTGGACAGGAAGAGCAGATCTCCCTCCTAGTTCTCACAAGTTGATTTATGTGCTTGCTTCATTTTAATTTTTAACTGACACAGTTTATCGGTGGTTTTTCTTGGAAGTTAAGTACAGAAGGAGAGACCTTCTTCTTTGAAGTTAACTTCCTAATTATTATGATAAAGAGACATTCTTGAGTATAAAGATCAAGCTATCTGCATGTGTCAAAATACCATTGGGTGATGAGCACAAGACTACCAGCAACTGACAGAGATTTTTAGCTGTACAGAACAGAGCAGTAAATAAATATTTAACAAGGGACCCTTTACTTTAAAAGAAATGAATTATACTGAACCCTGTAACTACCATAATTATTAGCCCCTAGAGATAGTGATGTCATATTCCTTAGCTGTATGATTAAAGTCACAATATTTTGTCATCAAGTATCTTTTTTACTTATTTTTTTTTTAATTTCAGACTAGTCTGTGGTCTCACCTAAAAGGAACTCTTTCTGTGGGAACTTTATTCGTCAAAGACTTAGTGAGAACTCAGAAAATCAATGTGATTCTGAAGGAAGGATCTGGTGAGGCCAGAGCAGATGTTGGAAGGTGATCATTTCAACCACTCCAGGGTTGGCTGCTTATCATTTTTGATTAAATAAGTGACACTGGATTGCCTCCTAACCAGGGAAGGTATACAAATTTAAGCTGATATTGAATTTAAACACCTTAGGATGCTTCTTTGTCATGCTAACGAGACTCTTGTTCTCTTTGAGACCCCAAAGTTCCAAAAGCACCCAAGTCCTAGGCCTACTTCGATGCCTCAATTTAAGGATTTTAACTTTATGTACATACATTCAACATCAAAAATATGCATTAGCGTCATTCTGAAGCAAAAATATTCCTGCTTCATTGGATGCAGCAGCCTTTGTCTTTTTGTGAAGAAGAATATCTTCTAAGGGGGTCCTGAATCCTAATGTTCCTCCTGAGCAATCACTGCTACTAAAGAGAAAATGCTTGCTGTCAATCAAACCTAAGCACTCTATATTTGTAAACAGCTAAGTTATGAAACCCGCAAATCCAAAACTTATGGGTAGGTATAAAAAGGCTTTTCCGTTCTTACTAAGTTAATAGTCATAATAGTATGGACTTTGATTTTTGTTTTATTTATGGACTTTTATTTTTATCTTTGGCATCTGCTCCTTGCTTTCTCTGCATTGGTGCAGTGAGATGCTTCAAGCGTAGGGAAGAGAGTAAAGGAATGTCTACGACACTGAGTCTAGGGAAGAAGCAAAGAGCTAGAGTAGTCTTCTGACTCTCCCATTCCTCACTCTTGTTCTCAGCATCATTGTCCTCCTGCTATTTTCAGAAGTGACCATTTCCTAGGCTTCAAAAGTGCACTTCTGACTTTTTTTTTCTGCTTGGCTATAGAGGAAGGATTGTTGATATTTGCTATTCGTCCTTTGATGACTTGTTAACTCCACAAAGGAATGCGGACTTCACAGGGAGAAGAACTTATGCCCTGCTGTTATTCACCGAAAAGAGGGCTTTCATCAAGTAGCCAGTAAGGACTGTCACAAACAGTATCAAGTAAAACACTACTTTGAAGATATGTGCTTCAAACACTCCCCAAGGGAGGTGAAAGAACCTCACAAAAAAGTGAATGTGAACATCTACTACAAGGGTGTCAGATGTAGCAGGTTCTTTATTGAAAGAAAATGATATAGGAATCTCAGGTACAAAAAAGTAAAATAAAAACAAAAAACCAAAGGGACAGTAGAATAGAATATTATCCATATTTATATTTTAAGGAATGACTATACTCAAGGATGGACACAATCAAATACTGTGTACTTGCAATACAATTACTTGATATAATTATAAAATTGATGATGATGATGATGATGATATATTCTGTGCCTAATTATCACAGCTGTGTATTTACATGCAAACATACATATACAAACATATAGGCAAAGGAGTACTATGTGTCTGTTTGAAGTTCTCCTCAATAGGAGCATTTCTTGGTTTATTGTCCTTCAGGGCTGTCCCAGGAAAGGGCTGGGATGTCATGGATGCTCAGTCTCACATGGTCTTTTCGTATCATCAAGACAGCCAGATTACAGTCTCTTCCTCCAGTATCAGTTTATGATAAATACATCCTATTAAGATTTGAGTTTGAAGTCTCCCATGAAGCTGATGTGTTACAGGCTTGGTGGCCAACGAATGCACCTTGGGAAAGTGGTGGAGTCACAAAGAATCATCAACAGATGCAGAGCTAAAAACTCAAACAAACAAAAAAACCCTAAATAACTAAGATGCAGGAAGAAAAACTTGTATCTTCAGTCAAGTTTTTTATTAACTCCAAAACAACTGCCAGAAATTCTCCTCTGCTCAGGCCCACACAAGTTACTGAATCTCAGGATCCTGAGTTAAACTATTTTTACTCTAAGCCACTGAAATTTATGATGATCAAACATTACTTTGACAAAAATGGACGGATAATTTCTGTTCATAAGAGAGAAATGTTTTAACTACTAAATACATTAAGAAAGAAGCGGGTGGCTTGCATACTCACAAGTGGAAGTTAGTGCATCTTCCAAAGGCATTTGGGATGTGCATTTCATTAACAAAACCTGAGACACGTTAGTATTCCTAGGTTTTGATGGGTGAAAATATGAGAAAATTAGTCATTTCTGCTTATTAAAAAGCACAATTAACTGCCCAAAGACAAATCAAAGAATATAAATATGCTTTGGAACTTAAAACAGCGAAAGAAAACATACGGGAAACACAGGAAGCACTTTTGAAAAGCAAAAAAGACAACACAGCAGAGAAGAGCGGAGGAGAGTTTCACAGTCTTCCTCCAAGCTTAGTGTTAAGAAGCTAAAGAGCAAAGGCAAGGCCATTCCAACTCAGAGGGCCTCAGGAAAATGCAAATTAAATCTTCAGCAATTTAAAAATCCCACACCTACCCAAACAGTGAGATAATAAAAACGAAAACAGGGCCGGGAAGATGGCTCACTGGGCAAAAATAAGAATAAAAATAAAAATATAAAAATAAAAACAAACAAAAACAAATTTAAAAAATGCCACTTGTCATGCAGATGTGAATACCTGAGTTTGACTCCTCAGAACCTGTATAAAAGCCAAAGGCTTCACATAAGCTGCTAGAATTTCAGTGCTCATACTGTGAGGTGAGAGGCTAAGATGGAATCAACAGGCCCTGAGTCTGGAGAATGCAGCAAGTGACATTGGCCTCTGGCCTCTGCATATGTGCACATGCTAGACCGCAGTCACACACATAAATACAGGTACACACATGGGGAGGTGCAGAGACAGAGAGAGAGAGAGGGAGAGGAAGAGACAGAGAGAGATTGAGATTAAATGCTGCTTGGATCTCTATCACAGATGATTCAAGGAAAACACTCTACATAAAAGAATGCAGGTGTGGGATAAATGGGTTGGCTGTTAAAAGCCCAAACAGCTCTTGTAAAGGATCTGAATTAGATTCCTAGCTGCCATGCCAGAAAGTTTGCAATCTGCTTTAACTACAGCTCCAGAATTATCTGATACTGCTGAACTCCATGGGAATTTGCACTCAGCTACACACACACACACACACACACACACACACACACACACACACACAAAGTATTTAAAATTAAACATAAAAAAATCACATAGGAAACAACCATGTACTATGAAAAGTAAAAGCAAACATCTTTTCAAATCTGTGCTTCCTCATCCTCCTCACACACTTGGCATGTGAGCACGTGCACACACTAGTAATTCACTGTCTAACCCTTTCTCTCCTGTTCATGTCTTCAGTTTCCTGATTTCTAAAACTATTGTGCAAACAAAGAGAGACCAGAAGTTGCCCTATTCAGCTGCCTTAAGTGTGTACACAGAAGTGCAATATTGTGTTTTGCTTCTAAACCAAGCAAGAGGCGCAGCTTGGCAAAAAGAATAGATTTTAGTGGGTGGACTGGA
Source organism: Ondatra zibethicus (assembly GCA_004026605.1). Taxonomy (NCBI): domain Eukaryota; kingdom Metazoa; phylum Chordata; class Mammalia; order Rodentia; family Cricetidae; genus Ondatra; species Ondatra zibethicus. The sequence continues at coordinate 131,988 of PVIU01003569.1, read as the reverse complement.
GAAATATGAAAAAATAAATAAAACCAGCTGCATATGACAAGGTGGTAGTTTGTGCCAATAACTGATTCATCTACTCTCTGCATGTGCTCATTACGTGTAGAAGTGCTTTTCTTTGCAAGCTATGTAATGAGTATGTCTGCCCCCGACCATGCAAGCCCCAGAGCTGCAGTAAAGAGTCCATAGGCAATCCATAGACTGGAGCTCTCCTTTGTATTTGCTCTTAATTTTTTTATGAGGTATGTTAATCGCCACCTCACTCCCTACACTTTATAATTAGAGTGACACTTACACTTTCACCTTACTAAGTGTTTCTGAAAGGCTTTCAAATTTAGGTTATGAGTTTTATTATGACTATATTATTAAATTTGAACTACTGCTACACAGCACTCAATGTAAATAAGTTCCAGGGGATTTGGCTTCTGTCTACCTAGCATGATATTTTGCTGCTGGTATAATCTAATAGAAGACTTTCCAAAGAGATGCAAATTTGCTATAAAGTAACACCCCCTTCTCTCTGTAATTAAAGCGAGGCTAAGAATAACTGTTTGTTTGATTGACTATAGCTGTGATCTCAAGTGGGTGTCAAGCTGCCAAGAAACTGCTGAAATTCTGCATGCTTTCTCCAGGTCTCTAGATCATCTTCATGGGTCAATTTTTTTAAAACTCCAACATCCCCACCTCACCATCTTTCTGATGATTAATTCCCTGCCTACATTTGGAGCAAATTAGGAGATACCCAGACAACCAGCAGCACTTAGTTCTACAGATCTCACATGTACCCTAAGTTGTGGCTTAAAATTAAATATTACCCCATCATAGTGGCCATATATGTGTCCTTTCTTTTCATGGGTAGTATTACACATGTGTACACAAATGTAGAAACTGCCCAGTGATAAAGTTTTAAATTCTGCACCAGAGCATAGCTTACAGATCAGCATTCACCTATAATTTGTGGGATAAAAGAAAGAACATAAGAGATGCTGCTGCTTTTCTGCATAGTGAGCGAATAACAATTTTGAATCAGCCTTCTCTTAAACTAAGTGTTAAGAAGGCAGAAAGTCATTTCCACTGGTGCTTGCCTTGTTTCTTATCTACATGATGTTTATTGACGCAGTTTTACTCTCATCCCCCTTCCTTAAAACTTTCCCTTCATAATATCTCTAATACTGTGTCCAGCACAGCTTGATCCTGGAAACATTACCAGGGTTACAAGAGAATGAAAGAAAGGCCACACATACATGTAGGCTTCCATGCAATGCTTGACTCTGACTACCTCTTGTTTGTTAGTTTTTGAGATTGTATTTTAATCTCAATATTTCTCCCTTCCTTATCTTCCCTTCAAACCCTCCCATAGGCCCCATCCCATTCTTCTTCAAATTCATGGTCATTTTGTCATCAGTTGCTATTTCATGCATATACTTATTTTACATATGTAAATTCTTAAATATAAACTTTTGAACATATATAATGTTATTTGTATGTATGTTTTCAAGACTGACTGGTATTGGACAAACAGTTGGTATGCTCTTACTTGGGAAGGACCACCTCTCCTTCTTCCAGCTTTCCTCAAATGCCTGTGCTTCACTGTTTATGGTTGAAACCTCATGGGTTCTCCCCATACACGTTGTCAGGTTTGTTGATGTTACATTTGGGTCATCATGTTGGTGAGACTCTATGGGTGTATCTTCTAATGTTACTGGGAGACACATCTCACAGAAAATTCCTGATCCTCTGACTCTTATAATCTTTAGCTGCTCTTCCACAAGGTTTCCTGAGCCTCAGGTGTGGGAGTGTTTTGTAGTTCATTGGGACTGGATTCCACAATTTTGCATATTAATTGCTTGTTTTCTGTAGTGGTCTTCATCTATTGCTAAGTTTCTTGTTGAGGGGTGATGGAAACTGCACTTATCTTATATATATGAACAAATGTTTATAGACTGCTGCTAGGAATTATTCTGGTTTAGTAAATAAGTAGTTGTAGATTTTCTTCCAATAATCGTGATTTCATTAGTACTGATTAGTTAGCTAGGTTTCCAAGCCCAGACATGGTATCCTTCTTGTGCATGGATCTTAAATCTAGTTAGAGAGTAGTTAGTTACTGCTAAGAAAACTGTGTGCCAGGACTGATTCTGTAGGGGTTTTATGTCATGCTGGATGTTGATGCGGTTCAGAGGCTTTATAGCTGGGTTGGACTGTTAGTTATAATGCATAAATTAATTGTATAAAGGTACAGTCTTAATAATATATATACATATATATATATACATACACAGACATAGATAGATAGATAGATAGATAGATAGATAGATAGATAGATAGATAGATAGATGATAGATAGATAGATAGATAGATAGATAGATAGATAGATAGATAGATAGTCAGTCAGTTCTCTGAGCTGGTGATGGCCCTCTAAGAGCCAAAACCACCTAACAAAAGCCCTAATACAAACATAAGAAGCTCTCTTTTGAGTTGTTGACTTGGGTTATATAACAGATTCTCAAAACATAGTCTATTGCTGTTTCCCTTGGTTACTCTCAGACGCAGAAAATAAGGAACTAATACTGAGGACACCATGCACTTCAGAACCAGGATCCAGAGGCCCCTAACCTGGAGCTGACCTGGATGATGTCTCCTTGAGAACTAGTTTTCATGGTATCAAAAGATAGCATGTAAGCTTCCAAAGAAGGGATACAACAACAGTCTAACTTGGATTCTAATTCCAACTTGGCAGTGTGTTGTCCCTCATAGCAATATTGCCAAACAAATGGTAGCCAGAATATTTAACTTGCTCCTCTTTTCGTTAGTTAATTAATTCTACAGGAGTTGGAGAAATTGCTCAGTTGTTAAGAGTATATACTGCCCTTATTTAGGACCCAAGTTCAGTTCCCAAAGCTTCATGTTAGGTTACACAGAATCATCCATATCCCCAGCCTCAGGGGATCCCATATCCTCTTCTGAACCCCATGAACAACTGCATTACATTTGGATATAACCATACAATACACACAGACACACACACAAAATAAAAATTCTAAAATAAATTAATAAACAACAAAGTATTACCCTATTCTAAATGGCCTGAAAAAAGAGATTAATAAGCAGGCAATTCTCTAGCACTTCCTTTACTAAATAGGAAAATGTTTATTGATTCAAGTAAATGACTGTTCCATCAGTTACAGAGATGGAACAGTAACTGTGGTCATTGATAACATTTTCAACAGGAATGGGGTATCTTATCTGTTATTCAAGTTGCTATTGACTCTTATGTGAATAAAGATTGATCCATTAGAATTGTGAAATAATTTAAATTCCAGTCAGAGTGTGGCAGCTTAAAATTTAGCCTCAGCTTTCCTAAAGGACACGGTTTTACTGAAGTAGATTTAGGCTGTACAAAACCTGCAGACAGTCTCTGTATCTCTAAGCTTTATAGGATCATGGCAATGTGAGTACAGTGGCACCCTTTAAAGAAATCAAATGTTTGTTGATAATTATATAAATTACACAGTGGCTACCAGATGAAATATTTTAGTAAATGATATTGGACTTTCTCTCTCTATATATATATATGTGTGTGTATAGAAGGAGACTAAGAGTATAGTGGGATAAAACTCGACTATGAAAATCTTTAAACTATTGTTTTTATTCCTATATTACTTACCGTATTTTCTGTTAGCATTTCCTTAATATATTATTCATCTAGTGTTTTTCTGATGGTACTTAAAGCTGAGCCACATTTGCACAGTCTCTATTGTATACCTATAGTATAATCATGATATTTAGATTAATCTTTTAAAAACTCTCATTAAGTATAAGAAACTACTGAATTTTTCCAATACAGTTCAAAAATATCTGACAGAGGGTGTATATTAGGGGAATTAAAAGAGATCTTCCAGGTAAAATGGGGGCCTTACAGGGGAGTGGGTGAATGGGAACATGAGGATTCAGGTTGGGTGCATTGGGAATGTGATGAAATAGATGTCTCGGTGTGGGGTGGGGGGCATTTCAGGCTTAGGGAGAAACCTGGTGCCAGGGAAACTCCCAGAAATCCACAAGGATGATCCCAGCTAAGACTCCTAGTAAAAGTGGAGAGGGGGCCTGAACTGGCCATCTCCTGTAATCAGACTGGTGACTCCCCTAATTGTCATCATAGAGCCCCCATCCAGTAACTGATGGAAGCAGATGCAGAGATCCACAGCAGATGCAGAGATGATGAGCTCTGGGAGTATAGTAGAAGAGAGAGAAGAAGGATTACATTAGCAAGGGAGGTCAAGATCATGACAGGGGAAACCCACAGTGGCAGCTGACCCAAGCTCCTGAGGCCTCATAGACTCTGGACCGACAACTGGGGAGCCAGCATGGGCCGGAACTAGACTCTCTGCAAGTGGGTGATAGTTGTTTAGCTTGGTCTGTCTGTGGGTCCCCTGGCTGTGGGACCAGGATCTTTCTCTGGAGCATGAGCTGGCTTTTTGGAAGCCATTTTCTATAGTGGGATTCCTTGGTCAGCCTTGATGCAGAGGGGAGGGGCTTGGTCAACTGGATGTGCCAAGTTTTATTGACTCCCCATGGGAATCCTTACCCTTTCTGAGGAGTGGATAGGAGGGCGGGGTGGTGGAAGTGGGGGGGGAAGTAGGAGGAGGGGGGGCTGTAATTGGTAGGTAAAGTGAATTAAAAAATTTAAAATTAAGAAAAGATTTACATTATACTCATACATCACTGTTGTTTCTACTTGTTGAAGTGACATGGCTATTATTGTGTCATGAGGAAAGGCAGTTGATTCTTTCACAGTGCATACACATGCTCAGATAACTGCTGAAAGAAGCATCACTGAGAGTTTTAGAAGCCTGGCGTTGCCTGCTGCTCACTCTGCAAACAAGTGTGCCTCAGATGTCTATTCAAGCAGGAGCTCTACTGTGCTAAACATTTTCTGAGTGTTTTGGAAGAGGTCCTTTTAAGTTTCTCCCATTTGTAGCTCTTCAGCTTTCTTCTGAAAGAATATTTTCATCAGGCAACCAATTTATTGGCAATGACACCAAAATACCAAATTGTGTATTTGGAACTATAGAAGTAGTAATACAGTGTAGATAAAGGGAACAGGTGCTGCCATTTTTCTTTGTCTCACGTTGATCAGCCAACACACAAATCTTTATTGAACACTTTTCATGTTCTAAGCTGATAGCTTGGCTGCCCAGAATTCTACCCTCTTGTATATTTTTGTTCAGTCATTTGGCACACACTTTAACCCTGCTGAGTGTCAAGCTTTGCATTGGTTACTAAGACCAGAGAGTGCCAAAGAATAAAATTACAATCAGGATAAAGATCTTAATTGACTTTATTTTCAAGTCTACACTTTGACAATACTTCATTTCACAAGAGGGGCAATAAGTGTTCCGATGTGCAGAGTAGCAAAATTCAGCCTTATACTGGCTTTAGAGAGGTAGAAAAAACCAAACAGAAACAGTCAGAGCCAGATGAGGTAGACGCCTATAACTCCAGCTCTTGGGAGGTGGAGACCTATGGATCAAGAATTCAAGGCCAACCTGGGATATATAAGATGCTGCCTTATTTTTTTTCTAAGGTGTTTATATAATAATAGAATTCTCCAGCTTAAATTGCTTCAATTAGGCACTCTTAAAATCACAGTACCTGCTGGCTAAAAGGCCTTGGAAGATCTTTCTTCTTCAGAATCATTTAAATCTGAGTTGATAGGTGCAAATATTTAGGCAAGGTGGTAAAAGGAGTTAAATCAGTGTTATCATTTCCTGGAGGATCCTTCTCCTTAAGGAGGAGGTAAACTTGGTTCACTGATGTTTTCAGGTGGTAGGAAACTAACAAGAATCATGAAGACCTGTGGTATTTGCTTGGTGATTATGATAAACCTTTGAACAAGAGTGATGGTACACACCATTTAATTTCAGAGCTGGAGAGGCAAAGACAGGAGGATCTTTGTCAGTTCCAAGCCAGCCAGGATCTACATGGGAGACTCTGTCTCAAAACAAACAAACAACAAACAGCCTTTGGACTCTCCATATATCCTACAAAACATGATTTTTCCACATATGTTTTGACATCTGATTGATTTGTACAGTTATACAAAGCTTAAAAAGTTTCACACTTGTAATAACAAATCCAAAGTGCTTGAGCATGTGGAGATTCTATGTTGCAAGCTTGCTTATGAATATTTGGAACACATGAGATGAATGAGTTCCTATGTACCACAAGTTCATGAATCAATAGGTAAAAGTAAAAGGAGACATCAAATGTTCTCTCAACCTTCTATCTTCTAAAAATATTAACACAATGAAGAAAAGTAGTGAGTATTAAATAAATGAAATGAAAATGTCATTAAGATGTATTTGTTTCCATGTATTCATTGGAATATATGGATGTAAGGATTCATGTACCACACCGATTGCTCCAGTTATTGAACACACAGATGTTGCAACATATAAGAGAAAGCTAGTGAGGTTTAAGAAGCCTAGACATGGTATAGGCAAATTGTCCAGAACTTCTTTCCTTATCACCTGGCATAAATTTTCTAAAGGAGAACTTGCTATTCAGAGAGAGTTGTTAGAGTAGAAATTGAAACCTAAGAGATACAAAGCAATGTATAGCCCTCAATTACATAATCTTACAGTAATTTATAATGTAAAGTTAAGAATGTAAATAGAAACTTATTGTTATGATTAAATGGTCTAGATTAAATGAAAACAGAATAAAATTTCCACCAATGAACCGATTGTTACAGCCAATTCAGAACTCTGACCCCTCAGGAAGCTAGACCGATAGTTTGGGCTGTTACAGAGAACTTGAGTTCAATTTCCAGCACCCACATTGGGTGACTTCAACCTGTACCTGCAGATCCAGGGGTTTTCAAACACTCTGTTCTGGATTCTGAGTGTGTCTATAAACACACACAAACACACACACAATAATAATAATAATAATAATAATAATAGATCAGTAAATGAGTAAAAATAATAAAAGATCTTTGAAATCTTACAACCATTAAGTGTCAATAACTACAGTAGATGATGAACTACATGTAATACTTTCATAAGTTTTGTATTTGTAGAGTTAAATTTCACTTGTATTAGATAGATATAGGTAAATAGTAGATAGATGATAGATAGTAAATAAGAAATATTTGATTAAATTTCTATATTAGCATAATTGATTAACTTAGTTGCTTGGTCTACATTGATTTTCTTAACACCTAAAAATAAATGAATGCATCTCCTATCTCTGATGCTTACCTAGAAGACTGATCCTCTTCTCATGGCTTCCCTTTGGGCAGTTGGGCAGGACATGGTGACTGAATGGAGAATGTCTTCCCTTCATAAATGAAGTGAAATTGGACATGAAGGCAACTAGTAAAATGCATTTTAACAATGAGAGCAAACTTTTTAAATTTACTAGCCATGTGTATAATTTTATTAAACAACATTGTCAAGCTACTAGATAAAGAATTGCTAATCGGCCATTGTAAAAAGTGGATTTGGAACAATAGTGTTTCATATAGTTGATTTTTTAAAATATATCTATCAGAGTTATAATTTTTATATAATTAAAGAAGATCACATTGTATTCACCTTATTAAAAGGGATTCAAATATGACTGAGTTACAAAATTTTGAAGTATTCAATGCATAAACGAATACTACACTGAAAACTGATTATTAGCATTTCATGTTTCCTAAGATCAATTTTCCTTCCGACAGGAACAGATTGAGGAAGGCGTGAGGATAAGAAGGGCATGCTGGCTTTCACACACAGCCTTATTTTGCATTTTATTTAGACTGCATTTAGAGAGATTGATTAAATTATTTTGTTATCTCCATAAACAGGCCAATTTTTTGCTCTTTTAATTTTTGAGCACCACATTCACTTTGAGTTGGTTTTACTTTCTTTTATTTATTTTTTATTTTGATGAGGCAGCCTAGAAATTTGAATATATTTATTTAGTCTTAGGATGTTGAGCCTGAAAGCTGTCTTCAGTATTAGCAGCCTCCAGTGTGGGTATCTTTAATTTGCTAACTGCTCTGCTTATATTCTGGAACAGGACCATAGCACAGGACCTGTGCTTTCACTTCTACTGTAATTGCCGTTCGCAAATCATCTTCTATAGAACCTGATCAACGGACTCCGCAAAATAATTTCCAGAAATGTAATTTTTCACCACCTCCTTTACAATCCATCACTGTAATTTATAACTGCCATTTGAAAGCTTTAATTTCCTGGTGGGAGTTGCCTTATTGCACACCCAGGACAAAGGATTATGGAATGCTCTATTTCTTAATGTGAATGTTCCAGCAGGCAGACGTTTACTTTTCAGCACCCTGCTCACTAAGCTGATCTCCCTCAATCCACGCCATCCAAAAGCTAATTTCCACACCCTCTTTCTCATGCTCACCCAGAAAAGAGAGGCAAGAGCTTAAAACCAGGAAATCATCTTAAGTGAATTTCCATATAATTTAACTCTTGACTGCTTTTCTGTACTTTCAGCTTCCTTAAAATTGAAGGTCAATAATGCAAATAAACTGAAAATACATACATTAAAAATGCAATCTTGATCAGTCTTCTGGGCTTCACATGAAGCAAATCTACTAACTAATTCTTTACATGTATTTTTTTCCAAAAATCTCAGAAACATGAAATAAATTCGCTGTAGGATTTATCATACTGTGAATACCTAACGATAAGGAAATCATGGGTTATAAGCAATACTTGTGGACCATTAACTACCATGCAATGTTTGTACTAACAAAATTGGACACCATCAATAAAACACTAATGAAAATAAGCCAAAACAGGAACACAGCAAGTTTGGGTAAATGTTCTTTTCTTTGTGCTATTTGCATATATTGAAATTGATTAGAGAAAAATACTAATACTGATAAGCTGCTTGAAAATAGCCAAAAATGGTGACATTGATCACATTTTTCCACAAAATGTGTAGATTAAATTTTAATGTCAGTGCTCAAAGTAGGTAGTGATCAAAGGGTATGTCATTAAATCCCAAAATGTTACGATTGAGATATTTCAAGTTAAAGATCAGTATTATAGTTGGTAAAATTTGTAATTAACCCTCAAGAAATTATGTAAACAAATGCAATCCCTAATTGAATCACTTTACATTAAAAATTGATAAAAGCAGTCTTTGAGGAATATTGAAAGCAAACTAAATATATTCAAAAGCTAACATGAGAAAAATTTAATGATATGCATTGAATATTCAAAATAACCAAGTTCTATGAGGTGTATAAAACTGCCTCAGCAAGCCTTCTAAATAGTTTTGTTTCATTATTATGTTGAATATATTCTCCTACATTATGCTTTCTTTTTTAAAGTTTACTCTTCTCTCATTTATTACATCCCAACCAAAGTTTCCTCTGTCTCCACATCTCCCAGTCTCCCCTTCTCTCCTCTTCCCCAAATCCACTCCTCCTTTGTTTCTCTTCAGAAAAGAACAGTCTGCCAAGAAATATCAAACAAATCCAGCATAACAACTTACAATAAGACTAAGCACAAAGCCTCATATCAAGGCTAGATAAGGCAACCCAGTAGGAGGAAAAGGTTCCCAAGAGCAGGCAAAAGAATCAAAGATAGCCCCACTCCCACTATTAGGACTTCCACAAGAACACCAAGCTATACAATCATAACATATTTGCAGAAGACTTAGCTCAGACACCCATAGGCTCCATGATTGTCACTTCAGTCTCTGAGTCCCTGTGAGCCTTTTCCATAGGATTCTCCGAGTTCCACATAATATTTGGCTATAAGTCTCTTCATCTGTTCCTATCAGTTGCTGGATTAAGCCTCTCTGATGATGATTGAGCTGGGCACCTATCTATGAAAATAGCAGAATATCATTAGGAACCATTGCATTGACTTTTTTTTTTCTTTTGCCAATCCTGTTTGGTTATATCTTAGGTCTCTGGGCTCTCCAGCATCTGGGTCCTGGCCCTCAGGGCAATGTCAGAAATGGACTTCCTCTCTGGAGTGGTCCTCAAGTTAAACCAGTCATTGGTTTGTCACTCCCACAAGTTCTACACCACTGTTATACTAAGACCTCCTGGAGGCAGGGCACACTGTAGGTCAAAGGTTTGGAAGCTGGATCGATGTCTTAGTCCTACCACTAAAATCCTTGCCTGGTTACAGAAGATGGCTGGTTCAGGCTCCGTGTCCCCCTTTACTAGGAGTCCTCAGTAGGGTTATCCTCATAGATTCTAGCGAGTTTCTACTTCATTAGGTTTCCACATCACCCTCAAAATACCCACCCCAGTTCCAGTCACCTCTCCCAGTACTATCTTCCTCCATCTCTCACCCTACATAAACCCTCCTTGCCCCAAACCCCCAGTGCACCTGTGAAATTTATTCTACTTCACCTTCCCAGGGAGATCTACGTGTCCCACCTTGAACCCTCATTATTACTTAGCTTCTCTGGGTATGTGGATTGTGGTTACCCTATCCTTTACAACTAATATGTGCTTATAAGTGAGTATATACCATGTTTGTCTTCCTTCATCTGGGTTACCTACTCAGGATAATTTTTTCTAGTTCTGAACATTTCCCTTCAAATTTCGTGATGTCATTTTTTAACAGCTGAATAATACTCCATTGTGTAAATTTATCACATGTTTTATCCATTCTTTTTTTTTTTTTAAAAATCTAGGTTGTTTCCATTCACAGACTAATTAAAAAATAAAACTGACATGAACATAGTAGATCTAATTTTCTTATGGTAGGTTGGAGCATCCTTTGGGTAAATGCCCATAAGTGGTATAGGTGGGTCTTGAGGTAGATTGATACCCAATTTACTGAGGAACCACCATATTGATTTCCAAAATTGTTATATTGTACTTCCAACATCAATAAAGGAATATTCTCCTTGCTCTACATCCTCAACAGCATGAGCTGTCACTTCTGTTTTGTATATTAGCTATACTGATAGGTGTAAAATGAAGTCTCAAAGTCATTTTAACTCGCATTTCCCTGATGGTTAAAGATGTTTAGCATTTCTTTAAATGCTTCTCAGCCATTTGAGATTCCTCTTTTGAGAATTCCTTTTAGATCTGTACCATTTTTTTTTTTTTTTTTAGCTTAGACTGTTTGGTTTGTTGATGTCTGGTTTCTTGAGTTCTTTGTATATTTCAAATGTTAACCCACTGTCAGATGTGAAGTTTTTGAAACTTTTTCCCATTTTGTAGGCTGCCATTTTGTCCTTTTGATGGTAACCTTTGCTGTACAGAAGCTTCTCAGTTTCATTAGACCCCATTAATTAATTTTTGATCTTAGTGTCTACACTATCAGTGTTCTGTTCAGGAAATTGTCTCCTATACCAATGCATTCAAGGCTGTTGCCCATTTTCTCTTCTATCATGTTTGATGCATCTAGTTTTAGTTTTATGTCAAGGTCTTTGATCCATTTGAACTTGAATTTTGTGCAGGGTGATAGATATGCATCTATTTGCATTCTTCAGCATGAGGACATCCAGTCATTACCCTTTCTTACCCCTTGTTGTGGAATAGAATATTTGTTTAACTATGTAAATATCTATTGATTTGTTTAAGTATGTAAATATGTATTGTATTTGTTTAACTATGTAAAGATGTGCTGCTGTTTCACCTTGCTTGCCTAAGGCACCTGATTAGTCTAATAGGATGCTGACCAGTCAATAGCTAGGCAAAGGAGAAATAGGCAAGGTTTCCGGGCAGAGAGAAATGGGGAGCTAACCAGCCAGACATAGAAGAAGCAGGAAAGCAGGATTAGCGGAATGTAGATGAGGTCAACATGCCTCAGGGCAGCACACGGCTTAATAGAAATGGGTTAACTTAATTTTAAAAAATAAAGAGATAACTATCCAGCAAAAAACCTAGCTAAAGATGTACATTCATAATTAGTAATAGGTATCCAAGTCATGATTTGGGGGCTGGTGGCCCAAGAAAGCCTGTTACAACCTCTCCCATTCCAGATGACCTCTTCATTAGCCTCTCTTACACCTATAACTGCAGGTGATCCCATCTTCCCCCGAGTTCCTCCCCTGATTTTATATATTTATCTTATATGTATGGGGATGGGGTGTGTGACTTAGCAAGTTTAATTGGAGCTGCTGGTTATGAGCATGGGTAAATGACTATTTACTAGCACAGAAACAATTTCCCATTGGCTAAGTCAGTGAGGGCAGTAACTGCCCACACACTGTGACAGAATGTTCAAAGGTCCAATTTGGTCAGCTGTTCTGCAGGAAGCCACAATTGCTGTGCATTCATAATTGTAACAACTATGTCATATCCAGCGGATGGTGTTTTAAGGCATTCCTTCCCATCCTCTGACCCTTACAGTCTTTCTTCCCCTATTCTCACAATGCTCTTTGGCCTCTGGGACATGTTGCAGGTGTTTTGTTTAGAGATGAACACCCAGCAGTTCCTTATTCACAGCACTTTGACCTGTTAAACTTTCCATACTAGCCATAACAAGAAGCTTCTCCATCTGAGGCTAAGTGCAACACTAGTTTATGGGAATAATTATAAATGCTTACAGGGTAGTTGATAAAATTTCGTGAAAAATCAGTAATAAATTCTTCTTTAGGCCTGTGACCTCTCCAGCCAGATATGTTCTCTCCTATGGAATTGGTCTCAAATGCAATCTTGAAGTAGTTGGTTAACACCAAAACAGCTATGCCACTATTTTATCTCTAGGTATAGCTTGTCTTTCAGGCAAACATTGTAATGTTCAGAATCCACACCTCTGTAAGGCTACTGATGAAATTTCTTCCCCAGTAGCTGCTTAAATGACATATTATAGCTCTGTGTATGCTAGCCAGCAAGAAGGAAGCCTCACGCTCAAATTAGCTTGGTTTCTGTGTTCATCATCACAATGTATTGTCTTCAACAATAGACATTTGCCGTATAATTCTGATGGGAAACCAAGAGAAATGGCTATAGGTTATATAGTTTTGAGTGCCTCTGGAATATCTCTGGCCAACAACTCATAGGGAGGCATCTCACTTCTGGCACTCAGATATTTGTTTAGAAGCTTCTGGGAGCAACATCTGTACCTATACAGGATACATCTACTCAAAACTCTTTAAAAATTATATATATGTATATATATATATACATATATATGTACATAAGTGTATATATGTATGCACAGATGTATGTGAAAATATACATGCATATGTATATGTGTGTTTATGGATAATTCAGTCCAAGTTAACATATATGTGTTAGCGTATAGGTAATAGATTTGTATATGGATTTAATTAATATATTATTTATTCTGATTTAAAAATCAAATATAATATAATTATTTAGCCATGGTTTGATGGAAATTTTATTTAATATAAACTAAAAAATTTTTTATAAAAATGTGTGAGTCATATAAGTAAACCAATATGACAGAAAATGAAACAAAATAATTTTTGATATTAAGAATGTTTGTTGAAAAACTAAATATTTAAAATTATTATTTTTGCTTTATAAAATACTGAAAATGATAATTGCTACATTAAATGGTCCTGTGAATGAAAACTAAACATCAGTTTAAAATTAGGGAAACTATTCAAATATCTCTCATAAAGTATCATTATATTTTTAAGAATTATTTCTTGGACATCTATGGAAAGAGGCCTCCTCAGGAGCAGACCTGAATCAAGGAGTCAACTGGAGCAGACCTGAGGCAGCGACCTCCACAGGAGTGGGTACAAGGGAGTGGCCACTACAGAGGGAGCAGGCCCAAGCCAGAGACCTCTGTGGGACCAGATGTGAGTCAGGGACCTTGGAGGGAGCAGGACCAAGCCAGGGACATATGTGGAAACAGGCATGAGTCAGCCACCTCTGCTAGAACAGGCCTGAGTCAGCTCTCTCAGCTGGAGCAGTCCAAAGGCAGCAACCTCCACAGGAGTAGGCTTAAGCAGGTGACCTCCACAGAAGCAGGCCCAAGGCAACAACTTCCACAGGAGTGGATATAAAGGAGCCACCGATGATTGAGTAGGCCCCAGCCAGAGACCTCTGAGTGACAGTGTGTGAATCAGCATCCTCTGAGGTAGCAGGGCTGAGCTAGTGACCTCTATTGGAGCAGGCCCAAGGCACATAATAATCAAAACACTAAAGATACGAAAAAAAAGAAAGAAAGAAAGAAAGAAAGAAAGAAAGAAAGAAAGAAAGAAAGAAAGAGAAAGAAAGAAAGGAAGAAAGAAAGAATGAATATTAAGAGCTGCAAAGGAAAAAGGCCAAGTAACATATAAAGGCAGACCTATCAGAATTACACCTGACTTCTCAAAGAAAACAACAAAAGGCAGAAGGTTCTGGTCAAGTGTTATGCAGATAGTAAGAGACTATGGATGACAGCCTAGACTGTTATACGCAGAAAAACTCTCAATCACCATAGAAAAACAAAACAAGATATTCCATGACAGAACCAGATTTAACTAATACGTAGCCACAAACTCAGTCCCACACAGAGTACTAGAAGGAAAACTCAAAACCAAGGAAGTTGGCTACATCCACAAAAACACAGACAATAGATGATCTCACAGCAGCAAATCACACACACAAAAAGGGGAAAACACACAAAATAACATCGCCAACAATGAAAACTAAAATAACAGGAGCTAGCAATCACTGGTCATTAGTATTCGTTAATATAAATGGACTCAACTCACATATAAAAGACACAGGCTAACAGATTGGATACAAAACTAGAATCCATCCTTCTGCTGCATACAAGAAACACACCTCCACCACAAAGAAGACATCACTTCAGAGTAAAGGGTTGGGAAAAAAATTCCAATCAAATGGACCTAAGAAAGAAACTGGTATAGCTATCCTAATACCTAAAAAAGAGGCTTCAATCTAATCAGTCAAACAAGACAAAGAAGGACATTTCATATTAGTCACAGGAAAAATTCATCAAGAGGAAATCTCAATACTGAACATCCATGCCCTAAATACAAAGGCACCCCTCGCATGTAAAAGAAACACTTCTAAAGGTTAAATCACACATTAAACCCCACACACTAATAGTGGGAGACTTCACCACACCACTCTCACCACTGGACAGCTCTGTGAGACAGAAAATTAACAGATAAATAAGAGAACTAACAGATATTATGACCCAAATGGCCTTAACAGACATCTATAGAACATTCCATCCAAACATAAAAGAATATACCTTCTTCTCAGGACTTCATGGAACCTTCTAAAAATTGGCCACATACTAGGTAACAAAGCAAATCAACAGATACAAAATAATTGAAATAACCCCATGTATCTTATCAGATAACCATGGCTTAAAATTAGAATTCAACAGCAACACTAATTACATAAAGCCCACAAGCACATAGAAATTAAACAGTGTTCACCTGAATCATCAATGGGAGAAGCCAGAAAAATTACACACTGGTGAGTTAACAGAACATTTGAGAACTCTAGAACAAAAAAGAAGCAAACTCACCCAGGAGAACTAGACAGCAGGAAATAATCAAATTGAGAGCTGAAAGCAACAAAGTAGAAACAAATAACAATACAAAGAATCAATGAGACAAAGAGTGGGTTCTTCTAGAAAATCAAAAAAAAAAATAGACAAACCTTTATCCAAACTAACCAAAAGGCAGAGAGAGAATATCCAAATTAACCAAAAGGCAGAGAGAGAATATCCAAATTAACCAAAAGGCAGAGAGAGAATATCCAAATTAACAAAATCAGAAATGAAAAGTTCCCACCTTTCATTTTCATAACAACAGACACAGAGGAAATCCAGAGAATCATTAGGTAATACTTCAAAAACCTGGACTCCATGAAATTGGAAAACATGAAAGATATGGACAATTTTCTGGATAAATATTACCTACCAAAATTAAATCAAGACCAGATAAGCAAATTAAATAAACCTATAACTGCTAAAGAAATAGAAAAAGTCATCAAAAGTCTCCCAACTAAAAAAAGCCCAGGACCAAATGGTTTCAGCTCAGAATTCTACAAGTCTTTCAAAGAAGAACAAATACTATACTCCTCGAATTGTTCCACACAATAGAAATAGAAGGAACATCGCCAAACTCTTTCTATGAAGCTATATTTACCTTGATATCCAAACCACATAAAGACATTGCTAAGAAGAAGAATTAAAAACCAATCTCACTAATAAACATTGATGCAAAAATAGTCAATAAAATACTGCCAAACTGAATCCAAGAACACATCAGAAAAATCATCCACCGTGATCAATTCAGCTTCATCCCAGAGATGCAGGGATGGTTCACTATATGAAAATCTGTAGATGTAATCCACCATATAAACAAACTGGAAAAAAAACCCACATGATTATCTCATTAGATGCTGAAAAATCCTTTGGTGAAATACAACATCCCTTAATGATAAAGGTCTTGGAGAGAGCAGGAATACAAGGAACATACCTAATCATAATAAAGGCAATATACAGCAAGCCAACAGCCAACATCAAACTAAATTGAGAAAAAAAAATTAAGCAATCCCACAGAAATCAGGAACAAGACAAAGTTGTCCACACTCTCCATATATATTCAATATAGTTCTTGAGGTTCTAGCTAGAGCAATAAGAAAACAAAAGGAGATCAAGGGGATAAAAATCAGAAAAGAAGTCAAACTCTCACTATTTGCTGATGATATGATAGTTTACATAAGCGACCCCAAACATTTGCTCAACTATGTTCATAGCAGCATTGTCTGTCATAGCCAGAATCTGGAAACAACCTAAATGCCCCTCTACCGAAGAATGGATAAGGAAAATGTGGTACATTTACACAATTGAATACTACACCACAGGAAAAAAACGGACATCTTGAATTTTGCAGGCAAATGGATGGAGCTAGAAAACATTATTTTGAGTGAGGTAACCCAGACAGAGAAAGACAGTTATCACATGTACTCACTCATATGTGGTTTTTAAACACAAAGCAAAGAAAACCAACCTACAAACCACAATTCCAGAGAACTTAGACAACAATGAGGACACTAAGAGAGACTTACATAGATCTAATCTACATGGAAAGTAGAAAAAGACAAGATCTCCTGAGTAAATTGGGAGCATGGGGACCTTGGGGAAGAGTCAGGGCGGGGAGAGGCAGAGAGGGAAGCAGAGAGAAAAATGTAGAGCTCAATAAAAATCAATAAAAAATAGAAGAAAAAAGTTAGAAAAAATTTTTGACAACTCATAAACACCTTCAGTAATGTAGCACAATGCAAGATTAACTCAAAAAAATCAGTAGCCCTCATTTACACAGATAAAAAATGGGATGAGAAAGAAATTAGAGAAACATCATCCTTCTCAATAGCCACAACTAGCATAAAATATCTAGGAGTAACTCTAATCAAATGAGTGAAAGACCTGTATGACAAAAACTTTAAATCTTTGAAGAAAGAAACTGAAGAAGACACCAGAAAGTAGAAAGGTCTCCCGTGCTCTTAGGTAGGAAGAACTAACATAGCAAAAATGGCAGTCTTACCAAAAGCAATCCACAGATTAAATGTAATGCCCAGCAAAATTCTTCACAGACCTAAAAAGAACTATATTCAACTTCATATGAAAAAGCAAAAACCCCAGGATAGCCAGAACAGTCCTGTATAATAAAAGAACTTCTGGAGGTATCACAATCCCTGACTTCAAACTCTACTACAGAGCTATAGTACAGGAAACAGCCTGGTATTGGCATAAAAACAGACAGGAAGACCAATGCAACTGAATCAAATACCTGGATATTAATCTACACACCTACAAACACCTGATTTTTGACAATGAAGCAAAAACTATAAAATGGAAAAAAGGAAGGCATACTCAAAAATGGTGTTGGCACAATTGGATATAAACATGTAGAAGAATGAAAATAGATCCATCTCTATTGCCATGCACAAAACGCAGGTCCAAATGAATCAAAAATCTTGACATAAATTTAACCACACTGAACCTCATAGGAGAGAAAGTGGGAAGTACACTTGAACACATTGGCACAGGAGACTACTTCCTAAATATAACCATAGTAGCAAAGACACTGAGAGAAACAATTAATAAATGGGACCTCCTGAAACTAAAAAAAAACTTCTGTAAAGCAAAGGACACAGTCAACAAAACTAAACAGCAGCCTACAGAATGGGAAAAGATCTTTACCAATCCCACATCGGACAGAGGTCTGATCTCCAAAATATACAAAGAACTCAAGAAATTGGTCATCAAAAGAACAAATAATCCAATTAAAAAAAAATGGAGTATAGACCTTAACAGAGAACTCTCAACAAAGGGATCTAAAATGGCTAAAAGACACACAGAAATGCTCAACATCCTTAGCTATCAGAGAAATGCAAATCAAAACAGTTCTGAGATTCCATCTTATACCTATAAAAATGGCCAAGATAAAAAACACTGAAGACAACTTATGCTGGAGAGGATGTGGTAGTAAAGGGAACACTTCTGCATTGCTGGTGGGAGTGCAAGCTGATACAGCCGCTTTGGATATCATTATGGCGATTTCTCTGAAAATTAGGAAACAACCTTCCTCAAGACCCAGCAACACCACAAAGGATGCTCAATTGTACCACAAGGACATGTGCTCAACTATGTTTATAGCAGTATTGTTTGTCATAGCTAGAACCTGGAAACAATCTAAAGGCTCCTTGACTGAAGAGTAGATAAGGAAACTGTGATACATTTACACAAAGGAGTACTACACAGCAGAAAAAGATAACGACATCTTGAGATTTGTAGCCAAATGGATAGATCTAGAAAACGTCATATTGAGTGAGCTAACCCAGACTAGAAAGACAAAAATCTTATGTACTCACTCATAAGTGGCTTTTAGACATAAAGCAAAGAAAAAGCATCCTACAATTCACAATCCCAGAGAACCTAGATAATGAGGACCCTAAGATAGACATATAGGGATCTAATCTACATGAAAAGTGGAAAAAAAGACAAGATTTTCTGTGTAAATTTGGAGATGGTAGAAGGGGAGGGGAGAGAAAGAAAGGGGAGCAGAGAAAAATATATAACTCAAAACAATAAAAAGGAATTATTTCTTTTATTTTTGAGATTATAATATAATGATGTCATATCCCTTCTTCCCTTTCCTCCCTCTAAAGCCTGCCATTTATGCCTTCTTGCTCTTTTTCAAATGCATGGTCCCTTTATACACACACACACACACACACACACCAGATAAATACAAGCTGTATAAATCCAGCTAAGTTTTATAATGCTGTTTTTATTTGTATGTATGTTTTAGGGCTGACCATTTGGTATTGGATAATCAATTGTTGTGTTCTTCCCTAGAGAAACTGTTAAATTCCTCATAGGTTAATAATGCAGATCTTGTAATAAGTCTAGTTTTTAATAATATCAACACTATTATAACTATGAATACTAACACAAAGAAATACATTTATTTCTTTACTAAATGAACTTTGTTCCATCTGTCAGTTCACTCTCAGTGTCATGACACGTGCTTCATGATGTAATCCAACTCTGTCCTGTGTCTCTGTCACATGAACAATTATGATCAAATACACTTTTAAGTATTAAGTTTTAAAATAATATAGAATTTTAAAAAATATTTAATTTAAATATATCAAGAAAAAGTAGCTAAGCTATCCCAACATTGAAGTTGTTAAGTTTTATTATTGCTATATTATTATTATATTTTTTCTATCAAAAATGTTTTTCAGATAATATATTTTGACCACAGTTTCTTCTTCCTCATCTCCTCCAAGAACATCCTACCTTTCCAGCTCCATACTTTTTTCTCTTGTTTTAGAAAACAGACAAATTAAATACAAAAGAGAATAAAACAAAAGAATCACAAAAGTAAAAACAGAAAAACACAGATACATACACAAACAAAATTTATAATAAATAGTTACTTTCAGGTTGTTATAAAGCATTTTAATTTTTTAATGTGCATTTCTTTTGTCTATATGTGTGCCTATATACCACATACATATCCGGTCTGTGCAGAGGGTAGAAGAGTGCATTGGATCTCCTAGGCTGGAATTAGGCCATTATGATTTTCCGTGTGGGCACTGGGAATTGAGTCCCAGTCCTCCGGGCATACAGCCAGTTTTCTTAACACTGAGCCATTTCTCCTACCTTGTCTAATGTTTTTAAGAAAGTGAGTTAGTGTGCATCCTTTTAAAAAGAAAGATGGTGGAGTACACCATTAATCCCAGCGCTCAGGAGGTCAGAGGCTGGCAGATCTCTGTGAGTTGGAGGCCAACCTGGTCTACAGAGTGAGTTCTAGGACAGCCAGAGCTATACAGAGAAACCTGTAATCCGGGCACTATGTTACATGTCTTTATTTATAGTTCTAGAATATGTGTCATGAACTGACGACACACAGAAGTCCTTGTTCCTCAAATTCTGATGCTCTTTTTGATTCATGTAGGATGTGGGAGGTGGAAAAATACAGTCTGTTCTAGAGCCTGATAAAAGTAATCGTAGCTCCTGTAACACAGCTTCAGGTTGATCCAAATTTCATTTTGCAAAATGAGTGAGGTTTTATGAAGCTTTTATTATAATAGAACTAGGAAAGCCATGAAGAAGAAGGCACTTTTGGTATATGTTGATTTGAAACATGAGAAAGGCCAAGCAGAGAAGTCTCACTATAATCCTCGGGGAAGGGGGGTATCTGTTGATACCAGTAGCCTTTGGTGCCCAGAAAGTATTGTTTTGTTAAGATAATACATTTAAATAGTTTTATTCACTACTCACAGAATGCCATCTGCAAAACTCCCCCAAGAAGCATCAGTGTCACTGACTTTGCAAATAATGGTACTAAAGGCTGTGCTGTCCCAGCTATATCGCTGCACACAGTGCTCTCAATGATACACAGCATAACATGTAACACACGATTCACACTGTGCATTGTACAGGGACTTCACTCTGAGATGTAAATGTGCTCTAGGAAAGCAGTATATAATATTTGGAGACACAAAACAAATTATGTCTTTTTCATCCCGTGAACTTTATTTAACTAAATCAATGCTGTCTCATTGATCAGCAAAACACCTGTCAGTATAAAATAGGCTAATTTTGTGTACAGGTAGTAAATTCTTTCTTGCTTGTCTTTTATCATTCTGTAATGATCAGTTTGAAACATACTTGTGGTTTTCAGACCTTACATATACATGCAACTTGTAGTCAAGGAAAGAGCAATTGGAAGATCTGGTCTATTACCCTGACCTGCCCTTTATAGGAATCTGATTTATATGCTGTCCCTGCTGCCATTGTTTTCTGTTATATAGAAAAATTGATTTTATCCTGCTGCTCAAGCTTGTGAACCAGGGTAAGCCAAAACACAAAGTAAAACAAGCAAAAGTTACAAATGACCCAAGGCTATGGAGAAAATCTTTTAATGGGCACAGAACTCGTCACACCCTCCAGTAGTAACTGTTAGCTCCCTTGAATAAATACTTAATAAACATCCTCAGAATCATCCTTGTGAGTCCCTAGGGTCATGCATGAAAGAGACAAGTATATAGGCATGTAATATTTTCTAACATAACAATGTTCAGATGTGGAGAATTTCTGAACACTTTTTCCTGGTGTGGAGATGATTTCTTTCTATAAGGAATCTAAATGCCATGTAAAACAAAGAGAAGGGCATAAAGCCTTCGGCACCAAGAAGATAACTGCAGTGACAATCACAGAGATGTTAAGAGAATCCTAACAATACACTTCGGTTTTTGCTCAGAGCATTCTGTTTATCTCCATCCAGTGGAATATTCAGTGAAAGCACTGTCACAAATGCATGATGAATTTCCATGTTCGGGAGTTGCAAAAAAAATAAACTTTCTATTTTCACTAGATTAAGTACTCAAAGAACTCCCAAGAGACCATGATATATGAAGTAAATTGGATGTAATTAATTGGAATCTGTCACCTCCCCCCTTTTCCATATGCTCATGTGCCTGATGTCCTTTGCAAAATGGTGAGACAAAAAAACCCTCCAGAAACGATGACAAAAAAACCCAAGATTTTCTCTTCCAGCACCATTATCAGAAGGTTATGTTTATATCCATGCATGTTTCATGATGTGTACTATGCTAATATCCATTCTATGTTTCATGTTATGCACTATGTTCTTACTGCCCCTTAAGAATTACTCAATTATTCATTTTCTTAATATCCATTCTTTGGTGAGGTGCTCATTGTTAACTAAAATAAACCTGTAAAACATAACATATATGCTGAAGTGTGATAGTCTCAAATTCCAACACTCTGCTTTCCCTCTGCAAGCTATTCTGAATTCCAAACACTTTAGATTATTTGTCTTTCTCTCTCTTTTTATGATTATTTTTGTTTGTATTTGAGATAATCTCACTACTGAATACTGGCCTCAAATTCACTAAACAGCCAGGTTGGAGCTGAGTTTCCGATCCTCCCATTTTTGCTTTCTGGGTACAGGGATTGCAGGTGTGCGCCATCACAATCCTGTCTAGATTGTTCGTTTTTAGAATGGAAATATCAGTATGGTCTGACTAGTGTGGCTGTTGTAAGGGCTAAGAGGAAAATGACACAATGGCCTAGTTGAATTTACATTTATATATTATACATGAATTTACATTTATATATTATGCATGGAATAGCTACTGGCGTCAGTGATGGCAAAGAAAATTATCATAAATGAGTCATTAATTATCATGGTAACATTTATAAATTTAGCAGTGTTTAAAATTGTAAGCATGATGTTTGTGTTTAATGGTAATTTCAGTGTTGAAAGGAAGCCACTAGTTTATTTCCTTACCGCCCGGCAGCTCACACCCAAAATAATTGCACTATATTATTTAAATCACTGCTTGGCCCATTAGCTTTAGCTTCTTGTTTGCTAACTCTTACATCTTAATTTAACCCATCTCCACTAATCTATGTGTCACCACTAGGTCGTGGCCTACCAGCAAACTTTCAGGCGTCTGTCTCCAGCAGTAGCTCCATGACTTCTACCTGACTCCACCTCCTTTTTTCCAGCATTCAGTTTAGTTTTCCCTGCCTAGATAAGGTCTGCCCTGCTATAGGTCCAAAGCAGTCCTTTGTTAACTAATGGTATTCACAGCAATGGAGGGGATGCCCACATCATTTCAGATATGCGGATTCTTAAGATTCCCAGAGTGTTGCCAAGGGTATAGTAGCAGATGGTTGGACTTCTATTTGCAATTTTTGATGTCGTAACTTGTACTCCTTACAGGAGATGATGACTTTATTTATATGAGAAGATATACAATAAGAATTATTCAGAAAATATGTTAGATTGGACTTCTGAAAAAATGACAGAAATAATCTAGTCTACCAATACCAATTGTTATTTTTCTTTCAATTAAAGAACATATAAATGGTGGAGCCTCTGTCTCACTGCTTTGTTATGGAAAAATTTCTATCTAATTTCAGTTTATTTTCCCATTACGGGCTGAAATAAAATGATGTATGACCATTAATAATTCTTACTCTGATGTTTACATTTTAATTAAAATAAGAAACTACCTCTGGGCATTTTAATGTTTTGCTGTAACTTGAGTTCCTGGTCATAGAAATATCAAGTCAATAAAATTTAATGCTACCTTTTAAAAACATTAACATAATTTAATGTTTTTGTCTTTGGGGAGAAAAAACACTTGTAAAGTATATCATGCTTAAAGTTATTTAACTAACTCTTAGTGCACTGAGGTTTTTTTGATTCCCTGAGTCTTTCAATATTTATCATTGGATTTACATTATGGATTCAAAATGCTTTAGGATAAATAAATTCCTAAATTTTCAAGTTTTGTTTATTTTTCTTGTCTTCTGTTAATGTTTGCTTCTAATTGTAGAGTTTGTATCATACAGAATATTAAGAGAAGCATAAGTGAGAAAAAGAAATGATTTTAAACAATGCACAGAATAAACTGACTCACTCTGTAGCCATCTGCCTTTCTCATTCCAGGAAGCCCAGCCAGGACTCACCTCTCCTGGAGGCCGTCTTTTCCTCTTGCTGTTTCCCTCTCCCTCCTTAGTATTCCAGAGTTTATAGATTTCATGATCATGTTCTGTCACCCAAATTTCACCACACACTCCATACTATCTAGAATACTTAAAGAATATCCTGCTGCCTAACAACTGTTCACAATTTGTTTATCAGACATGGGATAGTGTTTGTTTTTGACATAACAAATTTAATTAAAACATTAATCAGTGATTTTTGCTAATTCTATGCACTATTTTCTGTACTTGCAATAGAAAAACCACAGTAAATCTATTTATAAAACTAAAAACTAGCTTCAACAACTAATTCTGAGCTGTTCAGTTTTGATTAAATAAATCTACATAAGGTTTCAAACATTTATGAAATATTGTGCATTTATTCTACAGATACAGGAAATTTAATATTTATGAAAATTACAAATCATATGTAACCTTACCTTTACTATAATTTTGCCATGATTGTTTAGTATCTGTTTTGAATTGTTTTTATTTCTATTATTTCCTTGGATATTTAATTTTCATAAGTATTTAAATGATTTAGATGTTAATAAATACATAACATAATATAAATGTGTTAGCAAAATATTATCCTTCAAATAATACTTGTAAAGCTCAACACAGTATGGAGCTTTAGAAATCACATGGAGAATGTTCTTTTTTTTCACCTTGAAAGTCCCCAAACACTTCCCCGTACATTCATTAGCCTAACCATGGGCAAGTTGAACACTTCAAAACTGCCCATAGTTTAAGGAACGATGTAGTCTATTAGAAAATACTCAAACTTTTCTATATGACATTTTAACATTAATTTATGGGGATTTGTTGACATGTTTAAATGAGTCCTTACAGCTTAACTTTTATTATAAAACAGTGGAAGAATAAAATAATGAACTAAAAATAGACATCAATAAAAGATCACATGAGAGAAGTTAAATAAACTATAAGAAGTTGTTTGAGAATCTACAGAATTCGCAAATTCTTAGGAATATCAATCATGAACTAGAGAAGACATAAATATTTTTAATTGGATGTGATAAGTATATATAATTACTGATTTCAAAGTTACCAAAAAATGACATTTACAGAGATCTGATGAAAATGCCTTAGAAATATATATCAAATACACTCAGTCTGAAGAAAAACATGTATATAAGCCCATCCCAAGTAAAGACTGAAAGATAACTCTTAATACAAATTTTAAATAAATTCAATTACTTACTATGATATTTCCATAAAGAAAATTCCATGGCATAGAAGTAATATAGTAAATTTTACCAAACAATGAATTAAGTAATAATACTAGCTTCTCAGAGAGTTGTCTTCTCTGTGAAGAATTCTTATTTGCATAGAGTGGTGCATGCCTGTAATTTCAGCTCTCTGAAAGTTGAAGTAGGAAGGTGTGAATCCAAACTGACTAGGATCCCCAAAAGCCAGTACATGCAGTAGAATCAAATCCCAGTGCCATTATCTTTGGCTTCTCAGTCAGTCCCCAATGTCAGTCATATTCAGAGAGTCTGTTTCGATCACATGCTCGTTCAGTCCCAGTCCAGCTGGCCTTGGTGAGCTCCCACTAGATCGGGCATACCATCTCAATGGGTGGACGAATCCCTTGCGGTTCTGACTTAGGCCTGGATGGAGGCAAGAGGGCCTTGGGCTTCCCACAGGGCAGGGTAACCTGGCCTCTCTTAGGACTGGAGGGGAAAAGGGGAGGGGGAGGGGGGAAGCGGGAGGGAAATGGGAGGAGCGGAGGAGGTGGAAATTTTGAATGGTACTATTTATAATGCAATAATAAAAAATTAAATGTGAAAAAAAAAAGAAAGTTGAAGTAGGATGAGCCTCTTGATTCCAGGGAGGCTTGAGCAACATAGTGAGTTCAACAACAGCCTGGGTTGGAGAGTAAGACTGTCACACAAAAAAATAATAATTAGATGGAATAAGTAATTATTAGATTGATACTAAGTTCATTTATGTGCTCAAAAAATTGGCATATCTTCATCGAAATGATAAAAATGAAATATTTTATAAACAAATCTCATTGCTGTAGATACAAACAGCCATTTAAAAGTCATTCATGATTAATGACAAACAATAAGATTTTAAAAATCAATTTAGATGTTATGAATGCAATAGAAGCAGACCATATACAAGTATACCAAAAAAAAAAAAAACCTAACAGAAAAATATTCAAAGCCATCTCTTTGAGCCCAGGTCCAGGAAGGCGTCTTCTATTTATTCTGTATATTAGAGAATGTCCACTCATCGAATAAGGCAAGCAAAAATAAGGGCATACAAAGTTTTGAAAGAAATTAAAACATTTAATTAGGCATATAATTTCTGTATGCAAAAAATTTCAGTAGAAAGTACAGAAAAATAATAATAAGTTAATGTAAAATAACAAAATTTGAATACTGTAAAAAAACTTTTCATTCTTATCAGCTCTCAAAGTTTGTAACAAAACATATAAGAATTTTTTCTATATAAGATTATGCTATCTATAGACAATTTAACCATTTCTATTTCCTATTAAAAGTTTTTGTTTAATTTTTTTCTTGACTAATTGCTCTGGTATGAACTTCTAGCACTTTGTTGGCTTTAGAGGAAAGCTTTCATTTAGTCACCATGGTTATATTAGCTGTGGGCTTACATGCATAGCCTTACAAACAGTCTTTATGTTCACATATAATCCTTCAATACCTAATGTCAGCAGGGAGGGTAAAGGACACCCAGTCGCATTCCACCCTCCCAGCACCTTTCAAAGCTTTCCCATGTCTGTGCTGTAATGAGCAGGGCTTTTCGGTTGTTGATGGAAAGGTTTGAAAGAAGCCTTGACTTAGGCAGAAGCTGTCATTCAGATTCAACAGTTCTCTGAAATCCGGGATACATCAACCTCCCCAGAAGGGAAGGAAGGGCTCTGAGCCACCTCACATGCTTTCAGCTAAGACCTGGGCTGTGGAATTTCTCCAGTACCCACTGAAGAGTGCACAATGGTACAGCAGATGTAATGGAGGCTGAGACTTCACCCTGAGAAAGTCAAACACAGATCTTATGAAATGTGAGAACTTGTGGGGTAGCTGAATTTTCCATTTGGAAAGAAATCAAGGTTCAAAGGCAGATGAGGTAAAAATCAGTCTGGAGAAGCACGCAAGCTATGCTTCAAACAATTTTCCCCATCATTATCAAGTTAGATGTTGTTAATCCAGTTAAAGAAGGTGGTATACAAAGCCAGGAAGTGATCAAATTTTACAAAAACAGCGAAAGATTTCTTTCTAAATCTAGGTCTAGGAAGTCTTTAGTGATCTTGTTTGGATAAACTCGACCCTCAGAAAAACCCAGCAGAGATAACAGAAATAGATCAAAATAAATTGACACATCTTACTGAAATGCAATAAGTATTTTAATTAGTTGTAACTAATCTCTAAATATTGCTAGATAATCAAGTAGAAAATAAACCTGCAGAATTGTTTCATATTTTAAAGCATTTTAAGCTAAATAAAAATATGGTATAAATAAATAAAAATTATGAAGGAACTTGCAAAAAATCAAAATATAGTATCAAAGTAGGGAATGTCTCCCTAAAACATCTCACTAGAAGACATGAGAAATGCATGTAGCATACATATGCACACAAACACACACACCTGCATAACCAAAAATTCCACATAAAATTAAAGGCTAATCACACAATAGAAAAAGTATTGCAATCTGTATATCAACAATTATGCTTATAAATTTTAATATATTGCGGTTATAAAATAAGAGTTTGTTGCACAAAATGTATATTTAAGAAATGACCAAAAAACAAAAACAAACCATCCAACAAACAAAAAAACCATATCGGGCTACAGTGCTTAAGGAACATGTACAGCTCTTTGAAAGAATTCGGATTTGGTTCTGAAAAGTCAAGGGCTCACAACCACCTGTAACTCCAGTTCTAGGGTATCTGAAGTCCTTTTCTGACCTCTGAAGACACTTGTACCCATGTGAGCATACAGTCTCATAATTTAAGATAAAATCGTTTTTAAAACTGTCACTTTAGTTCTTTACTGTTACAGAGTTCTTAAAATGTATATTTATCAAATATACATTTCTTCACTTAAAAAGCTCCTAAGTTGTCTAACATTCTATTTTATGCCAGCTTAAGATATTCAATTTAAAACGTATCAGTCTATAGCCTTGCAACAATTATTTTAAATACAAAAATTTATATCACAAAACCTGAGCTTATTGATTTTATATTTGTGTCAAAAATTGTATGTAACTTATACTTTTAAGTAAAAATAATGAAATCAGAAAAATGGATGTGCAGAGGTCAACTGACAAACTTCCCCTTTTGATTTAAGTCAAGGTATCAGAACTTGAGAAAGTCTATATAGTTGGCAACATTGTCTTTCCCTTGTCCTTCATCATTTCTGAAGCCTCCACCTGCTTACAGCTTTGCTGTGCATTTGTAGAGACTGTACTGTGTAAAAGTCCTTCATAGAAGATGATAGCTGTGATAATCAAAGATAGCATAATAATAAATTCTCTATTTTAGCGTACTGACTATAGAGACCACAGGTGGAACACAGTTTCAATTTTCTCACTATTTTCAGGCCTAATTCTCATGAACATAAGATACATTAAATGATGTCATATTGATTAATTGAAAAAAGAATCTTCATTGATATAGTAGATACCCATTAGGCCCATTGCTTAATGAGTTAAAACACGAATAAAGTAAGAATTAGCTGCAAATGAAGACCACTATGTGCTTCCACATGACTACAGGAATCAAACAAGAACAAATAACCCAGGCAATGTTGTAGAGTTTCTAGGGAAAGTGATGATCCAGCTCCATGTCACAGGTATTGCTTTGCACTGTGGCATCTGTCCTGTTGTATAGGCATGGTTTTTAAAAGTGCTGTGACTCTCTTCTCCCTTAACTTGATCGAATGCACCACAGTTATATAACAAATTGCACATCAGAGGACAAAGAGGTATTTTGTTAATCTCCTCCTGGTAAGTACAAAAGACAGAAAACTCCCACGACTCCTGCACGTCTTGTCTGCAGGGATCAGAAGCAAGTAGTTCCTGCCTGCCTTATTCTTGCATGTGTAAAGAGGGTTTGTATAAGAAATCCCCTGGTGTAAACAATATTGAAAAATTGTCCTAAAGGATTAAAGCACCAAAAATGATCTGGGGAATTGAGTCTTCTCACGACTGCCTTGATGTAAAAAGAACTCAGACTTCCGAAATCATTCTCAGAACCCAAGAAGAAATACAAACAAACAAATAAAAATTAAGATAATCATATATTCAGGGTTGCTTTCATTATTTCAATCAAAACATGAATGACTCAATATATGTAGGACAGGTAGATATATACGTACACAAGATTTATCGGATAAAATTGGAGACAAAGACTCATAAAACATATGTGTTCATTCAAGCCAGGTTAAATTGAAGGTAATAGTCTTATGTATTTATGACCTCCCACATTATATCAAATCAGGTATAAGAAACTGATAAGAATAGAGAAAGTCAACCTGAGGCCCATTCCAAGAGAGGGAACCCATACCAGACACTGCCTGGATGGCCAGAAATAGGAGGCTAGATAACCAAAGACCTAGGATAAACAGAACATAACTGACAAAAAAAGTCAATGAAATGCTTCCTTTTTATAATTAATTTTTATTTTATGTGCATAGCGGTTTTGCTTACATGTATGTCTGTATGATGGTGTCAGATCCCCTAGAACTGGAGTTAGATGGCTGTGTACTGCGAAATGGGTGCTGGGATTTGAACCTGAGTCCTCTGGAAGAGAGGCCAATGCTCTTAACCACTGAGCCATCTCTCCAGCCCATGAAATAATTACTAATGCTATTCTGCTGTATTCATAGATATGTGCCTAGCTCAAATGTCATTGTCCAGCAATTGATGGAAACAGATGTAGAGACCCACAGCCAAACATTAGGTAGATCTCAGAGAACCACATAGAAGAGGGGGAGGAATGGTTGTAGGAACCAGAGGGTTTGGGGAAACCAGGAAAACAAGCAGGGCTCATAGGGGTTCACAGAGATTGAAGTGGTAATCACAGAACCTGCATGTGTCTGTGTTGGGTCCTCTGTACCTATGTCATGATTGTGTAGCTTGGTGTTCTTGTGGGACCCCTTACAGTGGGAGTCTTTTGGCTCTTTTGACTGCTCCTGGGGCAATTTTCCTTGTACTAGGTTGCCTTGTCCAGCCTTGATATGACGGGTGGTACCTAGTCTTACTGTAACTTATTGTGCCATGTTCGATTGATATCCCTGGGAGGCCTGCTCTTTTCTGAAGGAAAACGGAGGAGGAGTGGATCTTGGAGACATGGGAGGTGGGGGGGGAGGGGGGCAGAG
Organism: Ondatra zibethicus; assembly: GCA_004026605.1. Lineage (NCBI taxonomy): Eukaryota > Metazoa > Chordata > Mammalia > Rodentia > Cricetidae > Ondatra > Ondatra zibethicus. Next base: position 101,642 of record PVIU01003569.1, on the reverse strand, counting down.
ATTAGTGGAAAAAGGGGAAACTGCAGTCAGGATATGAGAGAAAAAAAGAATAGAGAAAATCAAAGAAAAGAGGAGTAAGAATACATACAGGTTTGATGGCATGCTAATGTTGAGATTTCAGAACACTTTCTAATTTGCCATTTCATTGCTCATAGCAAAGGTTTTTTTTTCCTCTTCCAGCTGCATCAGAAAGTTGCTCAATGTCAGTATTTGTTCCCTGAAAAGGAAGCTTGGTCTGGCTGTCATAATAATCTCCTTGGATCACTTAATCATTAACAGCTTTAATCCAGCAAAGCACTGCTTTCATCTCCTGGCCAAGGTTGGTAAAGAAGACAAATATCTGCATCTCAGGATGCAGCCACTGGGCAGACTTCTAATGCCCTAACAATATTCTAAAGATTATAGATAAATCTAAAGATTATAAATAAATCACTGGCCTAAATGGCACCTTCTGCCCATCTGCTCTGCCCTCTGGAATAGAGAGATGCCAGAATACACTCCAATTATGGTGGTGATGCCTGTCTTATTGCAAGATGGGACACCCAGCTAACCTTTAAGCTAGTGTGTCATGGGAAAGTAAGACAGAAAAGGGCTCACTGAATAATCTAAAAGATGGATTTCTAGAATTCACTGGACATGTGTTTTCAAACTCAGTTTATGTTACCCAACACAAACTTAAAAATATTTTAAGAAGAAAATTTCTAGCTGCTGGTCATCCTTGGTAACAGTTAAAGAGGAACAGTGTTTCTAGCACATGCCATCAGACAGCATGTCCTACTAAGTTTTCCATTCCAAAATGTCACCCAAGTGGAGCTGGGGGTCCCTGTGGATAAACAACAAAGCAGAAAACTGTAGTCTCAAACAAGGAGATTACTCCATCAGTGATTCTGAGACTCTGTGATGCACTAATTGGCATTTTAATCAGACACTACTGACTTTCCAACATCTACTCTAACCTAATTTTCTATTTAGCAAGTCCTCAAAGAGATTATTTTGGGGAGCATGCTGGATCCTGTTACTTAAGCTTTACAGATGTTTGCTCAGTATTTCCAGGGTAATTCCAAGGCATGGGCTGCAGGCCAGCCTTTCTCACATACTCTTATCACTACAAAGGAGAATTTTCTTCCACGCTTTTTCCACACCTGCACTCAAACCTGGGGGAGACATTCTATTCCACATGTCTTTCAGATTATCTTAACTGGCTTGTCAAAAACTGCCTGTTTTCGCCTTCACAAGGACCCTGTAGACGCTGTACAGGTTGCTGACAGAATGCCTGCACATATTTCCAGATTTCATTCAGATAAGGATTGTACTGTCTTACACCTTTTGCCATTTCATAATAGCTAATATCAGTAAAAAAAACTTACAAAATATTAAAGAGAGTACTTTTAAAAATTAATTTGCCTATTCTTCAGTTACAAGAGGATTTTGAAGGAAGACTTTTGATTCTAGAAAGGTCTTTTATTTAAATTTAGTTCCAAAATCTATAGGAAGAGAGTCACTAATATTTTACCAGCTATTTTGTTGTCTTTTTGCTAGTTGTGTGTGTGTGTGTGTGTGTGTGTGTGTGTGTGTGTTTAATCTTCTCACATGTCTTCTATTAGCGGTTTGATAACAACATTGCAAAGAAAGCAATTTCATCACTGTGGGGCTATATAAGCCATACTTCCTCTAGCTGTAAATCAAAGACTTTACACAGACTGTACCAGGTTCCTACCACCAATGAGTTGGGAGGAGACAGGGCACCACTGTCTGTTGGCATGTCCTCACTTGGTTTTCTTCTCTGGGTCTGCATAATTATGGCAACCTTTTCCTTTATGGTGCTGTCCACCAGAAATGGAGAGAAAAGCTATAAGATCTAGCTTGGGTACACCCCTATTCCTACTACTTTAGTGGAACTTTTTTTTCTATTGCAGCTGATGGTGTTGTGAATTTGCCAGCTACATGACCTGGTCAGGCCACTTTCTTGTCCTCCAACATTAATTAGTTTGCACTTTGTGCCTAATGTCTGCTGCCTAGAATCCCAGGAGTTAATCACATCTCAGGAGAATCTGTGCTAGCTTAGAGACTTGATATTGCAACATTAATTGTACAATTAGTCTAAGGTTAGTTGGGCACAGGAGCCATGCAACCTCTTGCAGAAATCAGAGCATAAATCTAAACTGGAGCAAGACTTTGCTTTCACAACCACACAGAGGGCAATGAGAACTTCATCCAGATTGCAACTCTTCATCTTATACCTCTGAATGTACTTGCAGGTATTGGTAACAGGGAAGAGTTGCTGAGCACTTGACTATGGGAATTAGGTGAATACAAAATTTACTGAAATATATAGGACAGGTACAATCTACAGTTAGGCATCATTATTGCATGCCGGTGTAGCAGAAATCTCAAATGGAGGTTTTCCATATCATAAAAATTATAAATGAATATTGTTTCAGATATTGGATCCAGAGGACACACACACATCTTGGCATCTAAGATAAATTTGTCTAAGTGGAGCATTTCTGAATTCAAACTAATTTTAAGGTGATATACAAGATGTCTAAGATTGTAGAATGTTCTATGACTGCCAAACAATCTAGTTAATCAAGGGCAGTCTCTCATAACACTCTTACAGTTTAGTGAAGTGAATACACTCGATTGTACTTAATCTATTTTATATCTACTTTAATAAAAGCAGCACTCGAGACTGTAAAATGTAAGTACTTGGAGGTAATTTTATGTTTCTGGCTTGTGGGAAAAAAAGTACTTCTGTTTTAAGGAGATACTTTCCTTAGTCTACTGCTATATTTTGAAAAGAAGCTATTTGCATAATAATTGATTGAAATAGCATGTTTATGAAGGAAAACACTAAGCACTACATGTAAAAAAAAAAACAACAACAATAGTGATATATAGGAAAAATGCCAAATGGACAGAAAATTGCTGAGTGAGTTCATGGGTCACTTGACCTGCAGCAGGTCAAAAGTGCTTTCACGGTGGCCTCAGGTGATGATCATTTGCTGTGCCATGACACTGTGTCTGTGTTTGTTTTTCTAGTGGAATATGGGGATCTGGAGTTTGGGAGGTGGATGAGGTTGCATCATTCTTGAATTTCTCATTCAGCTTAAGAATCACCCTAGAACTGAGCCTGAAGACCCCCCCCCACGCTTACCAAAATGCAGGAAGATGAAGGTTAAGTGCAATGATCAAGTGCATGTTACAGGCCAACTCAACTCGAAACCTGAGAGACATATTTCAACTCATTTGTGACATGTCAGTAAACACATAGATGGTTTGTGGATGATTTGAACTTTGTTCAACAATTCTCCAATAATTTGAGACGTTATTATTTCACTTTCTGATCAACATTTGTTAAGAGACAAAAAACCATAAACTTCATGGAAATGCAGTCTTAACAAATCAATATGAACACTGACCATGATTTCTCAAGCTAGAAACACAGTCACTGAAAAATAAAAACATAATACTAAAAAGTTAAAATATACACAGCAAGAGTAGGATCATTTTATAAACACAAAACTACATACAAATAAATAATAAAGTCTTAAACAGAAATTAGGCTAATAAAAGTGAGCAAAAAGATAGAATCAAAGTATAATTCAACAAATACAACTTAAGTGCAAAAGGGAAAGGAGAAAAAAGTATCTAAAGAAATAATGTAAAGGAATTTTTCAAAATGATTGAAAATGCTAAACCTGAATCATAGGAACTCAGTGGACTTAGCACAAGGTAAATTAAAACAAGCAACATATGTACACTTCAATATTTTTATGAAGTGGAACTTATTTTTATTTAGATGAATAAGAAAACTGTATTTATCAAAAAGACCTGGAAATATAAAATGATAGTTAAATTGTTATCTTTCTCAAATGTAGATAAGAAGGAATTAAATTATATTTTTAAAATTAAAGGAAAACATACTTTGATTTAAAATGTCATGATGTTATTTAACACATTATATGCCATTTGAAAAATATTTTAAAAATTAAAGAAAATGCTTTTCATTCTGAATTAACTTTCTTTTTTATTTACAGAGAAATTATACCAGAATACAACCATTGGTATTATTCTAGTAATCTGTACCACTGTCTAACTTGATTATTGATTCTGGATTTTTCATTTTAGAATTTTGGAGATTTTCTATTAAGAAAATTACACTCTATGTGAAACCATCCATATTGTATTATTGTATCAGCTTCCTTAAGACAGGGTATCTCTGTGCAACAGTCCTGGCTGTCCTGGAACTCCCTTTGTAGACTAGGCTGGTCTCGAACTCACTGAGATCTGCCTGCCTCTGACTTCCAAGTGCTAGGAATAAAGGCGTATGCCAACATAACCTGGCCATGCCTTACTTTTCTTTTTTTTTTAAAGATTTATTTATTTATTATGTATATAACATTCTGCCTCCATGTATGCCCACATGCCAGAAGAGGGCACCAGATATCATTACAGATGGTTGTGAGCCACCATGTGGTTGCTGGGAATTGAACTCAGGACCTCTGGAAGAGCAGCCAGTGTTCTTAACCTCTGAGCCATCTCTCCAGCCCCATGCCTTACTTTTCTTACAGAAAACATGAGCCAACATCAATTTACTCTGGATAGGACACCAATGAGAAGCAAAGAAGGAGTTCCACACAAGTGTAGATTTGTGAGCCAATAAGGTTAATGCAACTATTTACAATACTGACCATGAGGTTGTTGCAACTACTTACAAGCCCATCGGTGACTTAAAGGCACCTTCTACAGCAAAAATGCCATCTCAGCAAGGGAGATGGCTCACAAAGTTGCATCTTCTTAGCCCACTGCCAAATTTTTAAGCCACTCCTTTGAAAACCCTTACCTTCCCCAGCAATTGTTATGGTTTACATAATCTCCAACAGGAGGCAAGTGAATCTTCCACTGTATTTCATTTACTTCCTGAGTCTTAGGAATCTCCCTCTGTTCTCCAAGAAGGGAGTTTTCAATTAAAAGGAAATGTCTACAAAAGGCATTTTATTGTGTTGTCTAAAACACCCAGAATTAGGATGAGGATTTGGATTAGGGAGGAAATGCTTCTGTCTTGATGCTGATCATAGGACCATCATTCACTGTATTTTTGTTTTAGATAGCTGTCCTTTTTTATGTTTCTGTAGTTCCTGAATGCCTCTTGTTTTCTAAAGGATCATTTTAGAATGGGTATTGAATTTGCAACAGGGTCCTCTAAAACTATTAAGATAATCACATATCATTTTTTAAAACTATATTTACAGATTTAATTAAGTTTGCTGATTTTCTATTTTACTTATCTATCATCTATTTATCTATTTATTTATTATTGAAAATAATTCATTCTTTCTTGTACAATTCTTCTCTCATACAATACATCCTGACAAAAGTTTCCCCTCCCTCCACTCCTCTAAGCTCACCATAACCTTCCCCAGATCTACTCCCCCATTTACCCTTCATAAAAGAGCAAATGACAACAAGCAAACATGACAAAACAAAATACAACAAGATAAGACAATAGCCCTTCTTTGGAGGCTGGACAAAGCAACTCAGTAGGAGGAAAAGAGTTCCAAGAGCAGGTAAAGGTTCAGAGACACATCCCTTCCCAGTTAGGAGTCCCACAAAAACACCAAACTAACAGCCATAACATATACACAGAGGACCTGGTGTAGACCCCTGCAGGTCCCATGCTTACTGCCTCAGTTTCTGTGAGCCCATATGTGCCCCACTCAGTAGATTCAGTAGGTCATTGTTCTCTTGGTGTCCTCCATACTATTGGACTCCTTCAATCTTTCCTCTTCTTCTTCCAGGTTCCCTAACCTCCAAGGGAAGACTTGATGGATGCCCTCAATTTAGGCTCTCTCTCTCTCTCTCTCTCTCTCTCTCTCTCTCTCTCTCTCTCTCTCCACCTAATGCCTTGCTGTGGGTCTCGGTACCCACTCCCATCTTCTGAGGGAGAAAGTCTCTCTGATGGTGACTGGACAAGGCACCAATCTATGAGTATATGAGTATAGCAGAATATTACTAGGAATCACCGCATTGATTTCTTTTTTATTTGTGTTTGGTTCTACCCTAAGTCTCTGGACCATCCAGTCTCACATTCCTGGTCATTCAGGGAGTATCAGGCTTGGGATCCCTCTTGTGCTTGAGCCTCAAGTTAAAGCAGGCATTGACTGTCCACTCCTACAAGTTCTGCTCCACCATTGTTCCAGAACATCATGCAAGCAGGGCAGATTGTAGGTCAAGGTTTTTGTGGCTGGGTTGGTGTCCAGATTTCTCTTTCCATAGACTGTAAAATACCTTCCTGTGCGAGAGAGACGAGAAGGAAGGGGCGAATGTTCCATTCAGGCACCAGTATAACCTCTCTACCTTCATGAACTGAATGGATGTTGTCCTCAACAATGGGGCCTTGCTGTCAGTTTTTGGAGAGCGACCCTCTGTCCTAGCATCACAAAGGAAAAGCTCACAGCCAAAAAGTGTAAAAGTTTATTGACTTTCAAAGTTTAAAATATCCTTGCATTCTTGGAAAAAGTACCAGTTTGCCATTTTATATGTTACTGGATTCTATAGTTTTATCTTTTCTCAAAAAAATGTCCCAGCCTCTATTTATGCAGACTAATAACCAGTAATTTTCCTATAATATTTTCAGCTTGATATTATATAATGCTGTCATTGACAAATGAAGGACTTGTGTCAAACCTTTTCACCTGCACCCTGAAACTATAGGGCAATTACACCTTTGAAAGTACATCTTAACTAAAATAATTTTTAATACATAGACTATTGTTCAAATATATTATCTCAAATGTACTTGGCAATTTGGATTTCGAAAGAGTCTCTGCTGCTCAACTCATTTGCATAGAATTGTTATTCTTTAAGTGACTGTGGGACATGATGTCCTCACTTTGTTTCTAATATTCAGACTTTGTACTTTTCTAGTTTATAAGCATTGGTTTATGTCTGAAAAATTAGGTTTTCAAACTGATTTGCTACTTTTCTTAAGTGAATTTAATGAATACCTGCCCTGAATTCTTTGTTTTCTTCATATATGCACATTTATTTCTCTTTCTCTGCTTTCCTGGAATATATACACTCCTATTGATTTTTTGTATATATTCTTTTATAATAGTTTACAGGAATAGTTACTATCAATTTCTCTTTGAGTGCTTCTTTAGAAAAGTATCCTATTCTTTCCTATGCTGCTTTTATGTCTTCTTGACCACAAATAGACTGTTCTGACATCTGTCCTCAAGATGTAGCCTAACAGTAGAATGGGAGTTATGAGACTTACATGCCGTAAAATACTGTCTTTACGCTGGACTTCCCTTTTTTTCTCTTCATACTGAATTTTAAATGAGATGTTGACTTTTCTCTATTGCAGTTAGGTTAACAACCCACCAGACCCTAGAATAGCTTCAGTTTTTGTATCTTTTTTCCATCCTTGACCTTAGAGCAATTCCTTCCTTCTTATAGGATTTATTCAAACTAGGCTTCAGAAATGCAGAGCACAGCTAGAAATTCTGCCTCATGCAGTACAACCTCATTCTCCAGTGCCAAGACTCTCAAGTTCCAGTTAACTCAGCTTTCCTAGACTCTTTGGTCAGCCACCTCAGCTCAACATGCAGTGACTTTAGTGCTTTCTCGTAGTTTAGAAATTGTTCTCAGACTGAAAATCAGTATGACTGGAGGACCCACCCCATAAGATTTCTTCAACAAATGCATCTCCTACATGGCAGGACTAAACTTTTTGTTACAATCTGGAGAAACAAACAGGAAAATTGGGATTTAAAATGGAAATGGGCTACCCCTGTGTCATTCCTTCCATTAAACCTGTAAGTAGAAGTCCAAGTCTGCAGTAAATACTTGTCATAGTTAGTTTCAGCTGTCTGTTTAACACAAACCTAGAATCATTTAGAAGAACAGAGCTCATATGAATGATTGCCTTGATCACATTGGCCTGTGACCATGTCATTGAGGCATTTACTTCTTTGTTAATTGATACAGGAAAGCCCAGCCTACTGTGGGTGGTACCATTTCCAGGCAAGTGGTCCTAGCTCTATAGTGAAGTTGAAGAAACAGAACCTAGGAGGAGGGGAGAACAAGTCAGGAAGTAGCATTCCTCTGTGACTTCTCGCTGTAAGGTGCTGCCTTGTCTCCCCTTGATGGTGGATAAAGCCTTTCCTATCCAACTTGTGACTATAGGATAAACTGTAACAATACCCCTTAAAGATATTCAGTCATAAGAAAATTAATTTGCATTCAGTATGCATTGTTTTTCTGTATTAAGCAGAAAAAGTGAGCGAAAACATCTGTCCTTTCCAGTGCAGGCTTCACAGCTCATGTGGTGAAGTCTCCAAGGAACATCTGTTGCTCCAAGCACCATGCCAGAGCTCAGTCAGCTTGGAAAGTGATATCACTGACAGTCATGGCGAGCGTGTGAACATCTGAAATTATACATTTACAGATATCTCCAGCAAGTACTATAAGCAACACATATTTCTTTGTTTCAGAAATGATAATAATAACCACAGAATGATAGCATTCAGAGGAAAGAGGACAGGTGATAAAAGCTTAGGAGACATGTGTCATCTGGAAGGCGATGCTGCTGCAAGTGTAAGCATCTCATTGTCAATACATTTCTCAGGTACTTTTGTCGTGTGTTTTCAAAAAATGGCAATATAATTTATGTAATATAAAAACTCAATACATAGTTGGTTATAAATATCTTCTGACCTTTTATCAAATATCAAAATAAGCAGCACACTTTTCTCAATCACGTGGTTTTCCTTCATGTAGATAAGGGCATGAATATTAAAATAATAAAAATTAGAATAAAATGTAAGTCTATTGCTATTTTGAAAACTTGATAAATTAAACAATAATCAATAGTCATGAAACTTTTCATTAGGAAATACTAATATAAATATACTTAAAATTTTGACAACTTCAATACCATATATCTTAATGTTAGACAGCTTATATTTCCCTGTATATTACAAATTTAAAAACCCATATATTTTATTTTATTTTAATGCAGGGTCTCAAGCAGCCCAGGTTAGTCTTGAACTCACTATATAGTCAGAGATGACCTTGAACTCTTAATATTCCTGCTTCTGCCTCTCAGACCTTGGGATTGTAAGCATGTGTCATTGCTCTGGCACATACACATTTATTGTTGAACAAGACAGTGTGAAGATTTGGAGAGATGACACGATGGGTCAATACTTGCTGCATGAACATGAGGACTTGAGTTTGCCTACCCAACACCCCTGTAAAAAGCCTACCTGGGGTAAGTTACAGCTGAATTACAGGGCCTTGCTGGACTTGTGCACACACAATCATACAGTATAACACACACATGCGCACACACACATACACAAATAGAAACTGAAAGAAATTTTATGAGGCATAGAAACCTCAAAATAACTCATATATTATCTTTAAAGTTATGTTTTTTTATGCAGTCATACTTTCTGTGTCCCCTTCTAGAACTCATGTATTCCGTATGAACTCTGGCATGTTTACTCATGGACATCAATGAGACTAACACACTAGCCCAACCCACTGGTTTTCCCCTGCCATAGTGGCAGATTTCAAGAGCAATACACCATGTCCAGGGTTGAAGCAAATATCTAAGACTGTGCCAGCATCAAGTGTGTTGCTATTCTGGTAACCAAGAAAACTGAGTGTCAGAACCCTGCCCAGTATTAAGAATATCAAGAAAGCTTTGACTTTCTAGGAATGTCTACTGCAACATTCAATATGGTTCACTGTGACTCCACTGATCTCTGTCCCTCTCATATGGAAAGTTCTCTCACCCAACCAAAGTCCCCCATGACTCACTCTAGTGAAACAAAGCTCCAAATTTAGTTTCTTTTCAGGCATATTACACACCAATGTGGCTCCTGGAATGCACATTTCTCTTGATACAGAAACATATGAATTAAAAGTTAGCGGGGCTGGCGAGATGTATTAGCATTTAAGAGCACCTGCTGCTTTTGCAGAGGATCATGGCTCAGTTCTCAGTATAAAACTGTTCATGACTCCAGCTCCAAAGGAGCCAATGCCTTCCTCTGTCTCCATGGGCATCAAGCATTCAAGTGGTGCAATACACATAAAATAATTTTTTTAAGTTTAAAAAATAGTTCAGCCTCTGAATACATCTCTCTGTCTCTGTCTCTCTCTGCCTGCTTGTCTGTTTGCCTGTCTCTCTCTTTCCCCACCTCTCTCTCTCTCTCTCTCTCTCTCTCTCTCTCTCTCTCTCTCTCTCTCTCTCTCTCTCACACACACACACACACACACACACACACACACACACACACACACACAGTATACTATTTGAGTAACCCTATACTTACAATAGTCACTCAAACTTAAATAGAGTGGAGACATTCTAGTTCCTGGTCCAAAAATGTTTGGAGTTCTGCCAAAGCACAATTACATTAGGTAAATCAGCAGTGTTCCCAATGAAGCCTTGGCACTTCTCCTTACAAGTGACCCTGCATTTTTCAACCCTGTGGGACATTCAAAGTCCTTGGCTCTTCACAAGTGGCTCACTCATTTGTTGCTGTTTGTGGACTTTGGTTTCCCCAACCCTTCTCTAGTTTTTATCCTCTAAGACAGAAACTATCATCCTTTGTCACAAGAAACTGCTGATTCACAGATACTGCAAAAAATTATGCCCTAGAAGCGTCTTCACTTTCACACGTTACAGCCCCTTCTAGAGCCACAGGACATTTTTCCATTCTCAACCTCCTGAATTCAGGATGGCTTTTCTGTACACTATTTGAACAACTACTGTTGGCCATCACAGTTTCTTCTCTTATAGTAGTGAACAAGACCTTGTTCCATGAGGTGTTTGGTCATTGTACAGATGTAATAAAGTGCACCCAAGACAGTTACCTTATCAATAGATAATCTTACTTTATGAGAATATCATTGTGTAAACACTCTAGATTTATATTTTTGAAATATGTTTCCCTCTCAATCTTGTCTTAACCATATTTATGTGATTAAGCATCTAGAAGATTTTGCTGTTAAAATTTTTAGAAAATTATCAACAGTAAACCTCACAAGCAATCACTTTGAACATTGTAGGATCCTAACAAAGAATCCAATAGCTCACATTCAGTTTGATCTTCAGCACAATGATCCTGTTAATGGTGATTCTTCAAGAACAGATATGATATAGGAGAAAAACTGAAATTCTTAAGCGCCTTGTTTCTCCCATCTAAAAGTTTAGAAGAAATTTAACATTGTCATCTATAGAGACAATTATGATTCAGGGTACAAGGACATTTATGGAAAATGGCATCTTGCCAAGCAACCGAACGCTTTGAAGTGCCACAAAAATTCACCACATATTTGAACTTCAGCTGGAAATCAAAGCAAATAGTCTTAGTTTCTGGGAATCTCTACAAGGTATATGAGTTTTTCCACAAGGTAAACTTGTAATAGAACACAATATTTTAGGTTCTGCTAAATGATTTAGGAGAATATTGCCTAGCAACAAATTTAGCAGATTAAATGATGGTTGTGGAGTTCATATATGAAACTGTGAATCAGGTGACAGTATATCTTTTGAATTAAAATGGTTTTACTTTTTTGCTTCTGTTTATTTCTTTGTTTTTGATTTCCAAAACATGGTTTCTTTGTATGTAGCTGTTGCTGCCCTGCAACTTGCTCTGTAGACCAGATTGGACTTGAACTCATAGAGACTCCCCTGCTTCTGCCTCCTGAGGGCTGGGATTAAAGATGTGTGCCACCACCACCCAGGCAAAATGGTTTTACTTTTAATGGCTTTTGAAATTATTACACATTCTACAAGTTAGCTACAAATGCTAGTTGCCTTTAGCATATCCAAAACTTTTTAAAAAATATTTGAGTACCTAGTAGATCTGATTCCAGCTTCAGGAAATTGTTCTCTCTGGAGGGGTTTCTTATGGAGACTCCACTTCAGTTTCTATCCCTCATACCCATTACAAATAGTAAAGTGTATGACCACATAAAGGCGAGTTCAAAACTCTATATAGACACATGGTGAATCCCCAAAATTCTGGTATGGAAGCATATATGTAATCCCACCACTAGGGAGACAGAGACAGGATATCCCTAGAGGTAACTGCCGATCATTCTAGCTAATCAGAGAACTCCAGATTCAGCAAGCTTCCTTTCTCAAAAACTAAAGTGGCAAGCTATTAGGAAAGGTATCCAGAACCAATCTCTAAGTTATACACCTATTCATAGATATACATATCTGTACCACACACACATTGCATGATCTAACTGATCTGTGTAATCTGAAAATGTCAGACTCATAAAAGAAGAAAATTATCATGGTTAGCAGAGACCAACAGTAACATAGCTAAATAAAATATTAACCAAAATATACAAGGCTAACTTAGAGAAGTGGTTTGAAGTCATTGACCCTTTGCACAAAATGGTGACATCCATAAATAATAAAATATTCTACATGCCAAAATCATCAAATTAGTAAAGGATTATGAGGAGTAATTTATTTTATATTTGGTTTGAATTGACTATTCTTTTATGTAACTCCATGTGCCCCATGAAAACCTACGTATGTATTTTTATAGCCGCTCTATTCATAATCACCAAAACATAAAAGAATTCACAAACGCCTTTCAGTAAGGAACCTTACACCAATTGCTCGGTCTCAGTAAGCATCTGACAGTTAAGTAGTAAAGGTAGTAGCTCGGCTCTTACTCTGCATGTTCAATACTAGGAAAATACCTGATACTTCTTATTAACATGTTAAGATATGTTCTGTCCATGCAAAAAGATTTTGATACATTTATAGCAGAGCAGGATAAGGCAACTAGACTTATGCAATGTGAAACTTTTAGGTATTACTCATACGCAGTAGCTTAATTCCATTTGTATATTTCAATTAGTTCATTTTCATAGCCATGATTTGAACAAAGATGAAAGAAAAACAATAGCAAAAGTAATAATTCATAGCTTCTGGAGGGCAAAGCAACAGAGATATCACTCTATGGATATGTTACAATGATCAGATGCAAAAGTTGTATCTGAGATGAATGCTCATGAAGGGGTCAGGGACTAACTTAGACACATACGTAGGATTCCCCTTGGGAGAACTAAATAAGTCTGGGTTTGATTTTAGGAGTCTCTGAGCTCAGTCAGTTAAAGCAATCTATATGGAATACAACTTCAGTATGCTGTGATTAACAAAATACAAAATTAAATCAAATAGAGCTTAAGGATATTAACTGATCTTTGTCCATGGTTCCTAAGTGGAAAGCCCTAAGAACCATCCTAAGAATTCTAGAGCTGCAGCATGACCAGACTCCATTTGTGAACAAATGTGAAGCACAGAGATAGCTTAGGTATGGTTTCATATTCTGGCTGCTTTAAACCAGACAAGCTGTGAAATTTAGTGATGTATCTATTTGCTCCAGGATAGTAGTTTGTTACTTAAACTTCAAATACACAGGACCTTGGGGGTCTAAATTCATTTAATCTAATAATGCCAGACACATCACAGAATGAATAAAGTTCCTTCCTTTCCTCTCATCCCATGGGACATATAACATGAAACACTTATTTGGTATGGAAAGGACATGGATGTGTGAGCACATTGCATTGGATCTTCCACTGAGGATGGGTTTGATTGCCGCTTTAAATGACTTTTGTGCAGTAATGACCAAAGTTAAAGGCTATTGTCATTAACTGCTATGTCCTCCATAATGGAAGTGATGATGACCTTATGTTTAGATAGCTCCCTTCAATGTGGAATGGTCCCAAGTTTATTATGTGCCTAAAGTAATGCACCTGATCCATCACTAAAATATGGCTGCTTCCAGGAGGGAAGGACATTATTGCGTTGAGAGTGTAAGAGAGTGTGCAAACATGTACTGGACATCACCTGTAAGAAAGTACAAATAAAACCAAGTGTATCTCTTTGCTTATAAATATAGAGTACAGTGGTTAATCCTGACTGGAAACCTGAATGGGTCGAGAGATACCTAAGAGATGAGTAAAGCGCACGTCTAGGTATGCATATGGAGGCATTTGCTAATATGATTACTGTAGAGACTTTATCCACCCTGAATATGGATTGGATTATACAATAAGCTCGGGACCTGCATGAAACAAAGGCAGAAAATGTGCAAGCCAGGCAAGTATATGTTGGCTCCTCTATTCTCTAATTAGACCATCTATGCAGCCCTTGCTGTTGTGATCACCCATAGGATGTAGGGGACTCCAGCTTCTCAGTGTTTCAACTCAGACTGGCACTGATGACTCTTCAGGCAGCTTACAGATCTTAACCCCCAAACTGGAACGGTATCCCCTTTCTGAAGCTACTAGTAGCTTCTAGTAGACTGCGTGGCTACCTTCATTATCTACCCTGATAATCAATTTGCTACCAAAACACTCTTTGGTTCCTTGTTATGATGTTGCTATCTGGCCTATAAGTATGTAAGTCAATTCAGTATATTCTCATTTTATAGCTATATATATGTGTGTGTGTGTGTGTATTTATAATATGCATTTTGTATATTATATTTGCATGTTTTGTAAATTTAAATATAATACATAAGTATATAAATTATATTATATTCAAAATTATTTATATATCTATGTGCTTGCATGTTTGCATAAGTTTATGTGCATCACATGCTTGAGGATGCCAACGGAGGTCAGAGAGCATCGGAGCTCCTGGAATTAGAATTACAAGCAGTTGTGAGCTACTATGTATGGGTGCTGGGAATGAAGCTTCTATATCTTCTCTATAAGAAAAATAAGTGCCCTTAACTGTTGACACATCTCTGCAGCCTCCAGTGTGTGTGTATGTGTGTGTGTGTGTGTGTGTGTGTGTGTGTGTATTCCCTAGAGAACCTTGATACAGATGCTTTTTTATATCATAAATAAATTTTTGGTTCATTTTTTTAAAAACCAAAGCTAGTCAATGAGCTTTCAAATTTAAATAGGATGTAGTTATCATCCTCATAATCCCAAAAAGGAATCTGAATCTTCAATATAATGAGAACGAGGTTACACTTCTATAAATTTAAATAAAAAGTGTGTGTTCTCATTATTGACTTTTATTAATCATTTTCTCTTTGACTGTCCACATTTTTGAAGAAGATATATTCTCAAAAAAATAACTTTTTTTCTTTATGACTTAGAGAACACAAAAGGATGAGCTTGGAAAGAACGCTTAGAAATAGTTCTTACCTGCTCGAGCTTCACTCCTGGTTTTCACCATCTCAGGGTTTTCATCAAAATAAGATTCTTTCTCCCCTATAAATTGTACTATGGAGTTTGTTATTACTTCTGGAGGTGTTGCTTGAGGTAATGGTCACCCATTTCTCAGAGAAGTCTTAGAAACACTGTCGAAAAAGAACCAGGTTCTCATGGCCTTCACCGAAAAGCACTATCAACTTTTGATCCTATAGGAATCTGAATGTGGACATGGATTCTGTTAACACATTCTTTTGTCTGAAACTATACCCAAGTGAGGTGAGGTTCAGTTAAGCCCAGGCCCTACATGACAACCCTAACTACATTATCTATAGCGCTATTCTAAGCTTCCAATTCCTGAGGCTTTCTGTTATACACCACGTCTTGACTGTGCTTATCTTGTGTTCATTTTCCTCACCTAGTCACTCATCTCCAAGGAGGAAGCTACCTCTCATTAGTCCGACTCTCCTTCATATCATCTGGCACAATCATGGTGGTTCTAGAAGTCATTTGACTGTGCAGACCTCCTCCTGCTCTGTAGAAATGGCATCTCACTCTACGCCTAACACAGCCATTGATACTTTGTTTTCTTTCTGAGTGGCAAACCTAATACCTTGCATTTAAAAATAAGCAGAAAACTCAAATTTTTTGATACATTATGGTCATGATTCATAATTATGCAGTTAATAAGTGGTCAAATTAGTGACATAGTTGCAAACTTGAAGTGAATATTTATCAGTCTTCCTCTAGCTCTCTTTCATTCTTCCCTCTTTCTTCTTCCTTACTCTTTTCTTCTTTTCCCCTCTACTTCTTTCTCTCCCCTTGACTCTTCTTCATTCACTCTCCTCATCTCTTTCTCTTATTCTCCAGTGTCTTTGCAGACAGAATGACTTGTTCTACATTAAGTAATGTAGACAGTGCTTCAGTGTCTTCTAGAGTCCTCATTCTCATCGACACTGTCACCAAACACAATGCCAGGCATAGTTCCAGAATCCCAAATATTCAGACTTTTGGATCCTTCATTATTTAGCATGCTTATCAAGTACAGACTCTGAAGTGCACTTTGCTTCTGCACTGTAAATCATCACATGGAATAATATTAAGTTGAGAGGATACTATAATTGAGACCAGTACCCACATAAGGGTAGAAACCAATAACACTCATTGTCTCTTTGGGGGATTGGAAAGAGACTTGATCCCAGGAGGCTGCTGACAATGTTATGACAAAGCAATTTCCACCTGACCCTGAGGGCAGCATTCTCACAGAATGGAATTTGAGGTTTACATCATTACATGCAGGTCAAGCATCCGATTGATTTTTAACTGTCTATTTTATTGTTTTTCATGAAAGACGAAAAAATCCAATTTAAAGGGATTGGTTCCTATAGAAAAGCTAGTCACATAAATATATACTGGTCAGCCTCAACAGAGCATGTCTTGGTAGCATGTGACTCCTACCTTGGGGACACACAGATTGGAGCCATCACAGAAAAGGTCACTAAAAGAAAAATGTTAGAAACAAGTTACAGCAGAGGTGGTTAGGAGTTATAAAGTATTATTACCTTCTTTACTGCTGGATAAAACAGTTAGTTCATTCTCAGTGTTTAGACAGTGTAAGTTTTAGCAACTCATCAGCCATTTGTTCTTGAATGTGAAGTGAGTTTACGAAGTCAGCAAAGCTTCCAGGAGATGTTAGGATACTAGTGTGTGGTTGAAAAAAATAGTGAAATAACCTTGAAATTGTTATTATCAACCTTTGACCAACTTTTCAGGATCTCTAAGAGATATATATTTTGAGTTCTAGAATATTGGTCTTTATGTCTAGAAATACAGATCTATATGAGGTCTGATCAACACATTTTTTTCTTCTAGACAAAGATCCATGTTTTTATTATGGTTTGAAGTTCTTCTGTTCCTTCATGCCATAAAAATCATCTTGGTTTGTTTTAAAAAGGGCTCTGAGATCTTATTCATCTAAGGGAGAATAGGAAGCAAAAGTGAAACAGAAGAGCCTATGCTAGTCCCACAATAATGCCACACACTCCATATCATCACCTACATTTGATGAAGTGAAGGTGTGTTCTCCTTGTACAGGCACTGAAACTTGTGCTTGAGAGTAGACTTGAGAATTCAGTGAGATATAATTGCTTATAAACAGGTGTATCTAAAGTTCTGATGCCAAGTCTTATCCTCCCAGAAACCACTGCATTTGTAGCATCTCTGATCCAATCAGAGAAGGGAAAAACCAGTAGTTCTTTAATCATTCCATCCTAAAACCCATACAATGACACAACTGCAAATGTCTGCAGCCTTCATCAGAATATCGTAGTTTTATTTTGTTTGTGTTTTAACCAATAAAGCTTGCCTCAAGATCAGAATACAGAACTAGGCCACTAGAGACCAGGCAATGGTAGCACACACCTTTAATCTCAGGAAACAGAAGCAGACAGATCTCTGTTAGTTTAAGGCCACCCTGAGCTACTGGAAATTGATCCAGTCTAAAAGAGAAACAGCTCACACAAAGGTTATCCTAGCACTTGGGATCAAACACCTTTAATCCCAGCACTAGGGAGGTGGAGATCAGAGTGAAATAGCCAGGAAGAGAGAGGAATATAAAGTGGGAAGAGACAGGAGTGAAAGGTGGGGATACAGTCTGAGGATGTAGGCTAAACATGCAGTCTGAGGGTTAGTAGAGACATTATCACCCCTTTTGTCTGAGCATTGGTAGAGGTAAAAACTCTGTGGCTGGCTGCACTGTTTCTATGATCTTCAAACTTTCACCCCCTAATATCTGACTTTGGCTTTTTCTTCATTCAGACCAATTATACTTCATGCTACAGAGTATAGACAGATGATGGTAGTAAGAGGAGTGAGCCTGCCTTTTGTCCCACTGCCCGTCTTAAGTCTCAAAATAATTACACAGAAACTGTATTCACTTAAAACACTGCCTGGCCCATTATATCTAGCCTCTTCTTGGCTAACTCTCACTCTTGATCTAACCCATTTCTATTAATCTGTGTTTACCACAAGATCGTGGCTTACTGGGAAAGCTTCTAACCAGCGTCAGTCTTGGGCAGGAGAACCATGGCTGCTGCCACACTGCCTTCTCTCTCCCAACATTCCGTTCTGTCTACTCTGTCCACCTAAAGGCTGCCCTATCAAAAGGCCAAGGCAGTCTCTTTATTCAACCAAATGAAAGCAACAGAAATACAGAAGGACCTCCTAGACCAGATGATATATAAAAAAATGGATAATACATAAGTAAGTTGATAAATAGATATATAGATGGATGGATAGATAGATAGATAGATAGATAGATAGATAGATAGATAGATAGATAGTGTGTAGATTAAATATAAGTTAGAGCATAGAAATAGATAATAGAGATAGCATGCAGATATAAAAGTACACGTGGAAAGAGGATATAGAAGGATATATGACTGGTAGATGCACACATGCATACACTATCTGTTTACCTATGAATGCCACAGCTTACAAATGGGTGTTTTATATGGGATTTCTTTTGTTTCTGAGTCTATGTTGTGACAGTACCCAAGAATCTAGCTTTACCTGTAGCACTGACAAGATTCTGCTAACAAGGGTCACTTATAAATCACATGCATTTGTAATTTATGGCATCGTGTGTGTGTGTGTGTGTGTGTGTGTGTGTGTGTGTGTGTGTGTATGTGGTGCATACCAAGCATATGACAAACTTTTACAAGTTTTAGTGAGTTTCCAAATGGCATTGTGTTTTATATTTGCTTGCAGCTAAGGTACTTTCATCCATTGCACATAAGCAACAAGTTTTCTAGGGAGAATATTTCCAAAGAGATTTCACACCCTGTCATGTCAGTTTTATGCCAAAAAGCTCCATGCCTCAAGAATTTATGAAGAAAATACTGTATCTCAGTTAAGGATGTGATTAAGCATAAAAGGGGGCACTTATTTCCAAGAAGTAATTATCACCCTCACTTGCATGTGTGTATGTGTATATGTAAATGTAAACAAATTGAAAATAGAACCCCAAGATGAGACCACTCTATAGGGATGAACCAGCACACAGAATGGCAAAGCTATGAATGATGAGCTGCTGTAGAGGTCAAGTGGATTTGCTTATCTTCTGAAAAGCATTTGCTGAGAAGAGAGAACATGCCGAGACTTTGGCTCTGAAGTTGTTATGGAGTCATTGTACAGAATTACTCAGTCATGAATGTATGCTCTTTCTTCTAGACTGTTCTTCAGGCAGCTGAAAGTTAAAGGATGAAGCACCCAACCTCTACCTGTGTAGCATCTAATTCTGAAAGCCGAGATTAGGTTAAGAGAACACCTGTTCAAGATTCTCGTCATCCTCCCTTGAGTAAGGAGAGTTGGAGCAAATGCTCAGGTCACATACTGCATCCACTTATAGGGCTTGCAGAGGCGCCAACCAGAGGCCTGCCCATTGCGTTCACTCTCAATTTTTTCCATTTTTCTCATGCCAAGGAAACTAATTTACATATGTGGAGGACCTGAACTAGTGCAAGAAATAAGACTAGAACTCACAGGAATACACAGAGCCCCCATGGATTTTATTGTTTTGAAAATGTTTATGTAACTAACCCTGGCTCGGAGCACTTAGGCTGCAGGTGCCCAATTTTATGAATCAAATAAATTCTTCCTTGTTAGTTGCACTTGTGTACATTTCTCCCTGAAGACACGGTAGCTCTCAGCTTTATTAGCAAATATGACATATTTTGAGAATTGGGTTATGCCTGAGAAAGTCATGTGCTTTGAACAAGCAGTGAGCACCCCTTCTGGACAGACACATTCATTGCTGAATGTGAGCAAGCATTTTGGCATATACAAGGTAGCCTTTTCAGTTGTGTGATTATTTTTTGAGATAGTTAGCCATTTCTGAGACATCAGGTGTTACTTCTACTGGAAGGTATACCAAAGGAGGATTGACCTTCCAAAATATGCTCTTCTAGTTTTAAAACTTAGATGTGTTTAACAACTTACAGTTATCTCATCTGTAAAAGAAAATGAGTAGAAAAATAGTTCATAACATACAGTTATTATAATATGAAAAAATTACCCCATTCCTTCCTGGAATATACTAATCAGTAACTCATACGCAATCTCTTAGAGATTGGAACAGCTGCAAAGATGGTTATGTAAGTAGTAGCAGTGGAATAAAAAAAAACATAATGACATGAATCATGCCAAATATTGCATTGGAGTTTACCTCAGAAAAGTAGTCTATCCTCATGCAAACACTCCTCGATGTGAATCTAGAAGCAGGTTATTTTACATTCTAGAGAAGAGAAAGGTATGTGCATACAAGATAGATGTTCAATGAACCTGCATCACACATGAGTCTGGCTACTCCCTGTCCTATCTAAAATCAGAGGTGACCTAGATCCTCCCCTTCATATTTAATATCATATAACTGGATTCTAGATAAGGTTGAGCAAGGTTTACATCCAAAGAGAATAGGATCCCATGAAGCCGGTATATGCAGTAGAGACCCATCCCTGTGTCACTATCAGTGGCCCCTCAGTCTGCCCCAACTGTCAACCCCCTTCAGAGGGAGTTGGTTGTTTCTATGCTTTTCACTCCCAGTCCAATTGGAGTTGGTGAGCTACCATTAGCTCAAGCAAACTGTCTCAGTGGATGACCCCCTCATGGTCTTGAATTCCTTGCTCATACTCTCACTCCTTCCACTCTTCAACTGGATCTAGGAAGCTCAGTCCAGTGCTCCGATGTGGGTCATTGCCTCTGTTCCCATCTGGTTTTGGATGAAGGTTCTATGGTGATATTTAAGATAATCATCAGTCTGACTACAGGGTAAAGTCAGTTCAGACACCCTCTCCTCTGTTGCTTAGGGTCTTAGCTGGGGTCATCCCTGGGGGTTCTTGGGCATTTTTCTAGAGCCAGGTTTCTTGCTAACTCCATAATGGCTCCCTCAAACAAGATATCTCTTTCCTTGCTCTCATATCTGTCCTTCCTCCATATCGACTATCCCATTCCCTCAAGTTCTCCTCAACCCCCATTCTCCTCTTTCTTTTACCCCCTGCCCCCCTGCTCCCAAATTTTTGTCTGATTCCAATTTCCAGGTGGTCTATATATGTTTTTCTTTGGGTTCACCTTATTACTTAGTTTCTCTAGGATCCTGAACTATAGGCTCATTGCCCTTTGTTTATGACTAGTATCCACTTATGAGTAAGTACATACCATATTTGTTTTGGGGGGGTCTGGGTTACCTCATTCAGGATAATGTTTTCTAATTCTGTCCATTTGCATGCAAAATTCAAGATGTCATTATTTTTTACTGCTGAGTAGTACACTAATGTATAGATGAGACACACTTTCTTTATCCATTCTTCAGTTGAGGGGCATCTAGGTTGTTTCCAGGTTCTGGCTATTACAAATAATGCTGCTATGAATATAGGTGAACAAATGTTCTTGTAGTATGATTAAGCATCTTTTGGCTTTATTCCCAAGAGTGGAATTGCTGGATCCTGAGGTAGGTTGATTCCCAGTTTTCTGAGAAATCACCACAATTGACTTCAAAAGTGTTTGCACAAGTTTGCATTCCCAACCTCTCTAGCATAAGCTATCATTAGTGTTTTTGATCTTAGCCATTCTGACAGGTGTAAGATGGTATCTCAAAGTTCTTTTGATTTGCATTTCCCTAATTACATTGATTGATTTTTGTATTGTGAGCCAGCCCTGCATCTCTGGGATGAAGCCTACTTGGTCATGATGGATGATTTTTTTGG
Organism: Ondatra zibethicus; assembly: GCA_004026605.1. Taxonomy (NCBI): domain Eukaryota; kingdom Metazoa; phylum Chordata; class Mammalia; order Rodentia; family Cricetidae; genus Ondatra; species Ondatra zibethicus. The sequence continues at coordinate 79,662 of PVIU01003569.1, read as the reverse complement.
TGTGTTCTTGTATTCGGTTTGCCAGAATTTTATTGAGAATTTTTGTATCCATGTTCATTGGTGCGGGAGAGCAATTTTATATCTGATGTTTTAAATAAATGCTGATTGTTTGGTAGCCAGGCAGGAAGTATAGGTGGGAAAACCAGACAGGAAGAAGAGGTGGCACAATAAGAATAGGAGAATTCTGGGAAGCAGGAAGCTCCCCCGCACTCCTGCCAAGACTACCAAAGAAGCAGGATGTGACCTACCCTGCTGAAAAAGGTACTGAGCCATGTGGCTAACATAGATAAGAATAATGGGTTAATATAAGCTACAAGAGCTAATAAGAAGACTGAGCTAATGGGCCAATCAGTTTATCATTAATATAGACCTCTGTGTGATTTTTCTCTGGGACTAAATGGCTGGGGGACTGGGAAGGACAGAAACCCCCGACAAGCAGGCCCTCATGTTACACTTTATGAGTGAGATTGGTCTGTAATTCTCTTTCTTGGTTGAGACTTTCTGCGGTTTTGGTATCAGGGCAACTGTAGCTTCATAAAAAGAGTTTGGCAGTGAGCCTTCTGTTTCTATTATGTGGAACACTTTGAGGAGTATAGGTATTAGCTCTTCTTGAAAGTTCTGGTAGAAATCAGCACTAAAACCATTTGGCCCTGGACTTTTTCTCGTTGGGAGGTTTTTGATGGCAGCTTCTATGTTCTCACAGCTTATAGGTCTATTTCAATTGCTCACCTGGTATTGATTTAATTTTGGTAGATGGTATCTATCTAAAAATTATCCATTTCTTTTATATTTTCCAGTTTTGTGGAGTACAGATTTTTGTAGAAGGACCTAAAGATTGTCTGAATTTCCTCAGTGTCCATTGTTATGTCTCCCTTTTCATTTCTGATTTTGTTAGTTTGGATGTTATTTTTCTGCCTTTTGATTAGTTTGGATAAGGGTTTGTCAATCTTGTTGATTTTCTCAAATAACCAGTTCTTTGTTTCATTGATTCTTTGTATGGTGTTCTGTGTTTCTATTTTGTTGATTTCAGCCCTCAACTTGATTATTTGCTGTCTTCTTCTCCTTTGGGTGAGTCTGCTTCTCTTTTTCTAGAGCTTTCAGGCATGTTGTTAGGTCATGGTTGTGAGCCTTCTCCATTTTCCTTATACGGGCACTTAGTGCTATGAACTTTCCTCTTAGCACTGCTTTCATAGTGTTCCATAGGTTTGAATATGTTGTGCCTTCATTTTCATTGAATTCGAGGAAGATTTTAATTTCTTTCTTTATTTCTTCCTTGACCCAGGAGTGGTTCAGTAGTTGACTGTTCAGTTTTCATGAGTTTGTAGGCTTTCTGGGAGTAGCATTGTTTTTGAATTCTAACTTTATTCCATGGTGATCTGAAAAAACACAGTGGATTACTTCAACTTTTTTGTATCTTTGGATGTTTGCTTTGTTACCGAGAATGTGATCAATTTTAGAGAAGGTTCCATGAGGTGCTGAGAAGAAGGTATATTCTTTTTTGTTTGGGTGGAATCTTCTATAGATGTCTGTAAAGTCCATTTGATTCATTACATCTGTTAGTTCTCTTATTTCTCTGTTAAGTTTCTGTCTGTTTGACCTGTCCATTGTCAAGAGAGGAGTGTTGAAATCTCCTACTATTAGTGTGTGGGATTTGATTTGTGATTCAAGTTTCAGTAATTTTTCTTTTATATATGTGGGTGCTCTTGAATTAGGGGCATAGATATTCAGGATTGAGACTTCATCTTGATGAATTGTTCCTGTTATGAGTATAAACTGTCCTTCTCCATCTCTTCTAATTGATTTTAGTTTAAAATCAATTTTGTTAGATATTAGAATAGCCACACCTGCTTGTTTTTTAGGTCCATTTGATTGGAAAACCTTTTCCCAACACTTTACTCTGAGGTAGTGTCTGTCTTTGAGGTTGAGGTGTGTTTCTTATAAACAGAAGAATGCTGGATTCTGTTTACATATCCATTCTCTTAGCCTGTGTCTTTGAGACCATTGATATTAAGCGATATTAAGGACAAGTGGTTGTTAGCTCTGATTATCTTTTGGTAGTAGTGTTTGTGTGTTTCCCTTCTTTGGGTTATGCTGGTGGGGGTTATCAGATGCCTGTGTTATTGTGGGTGTAGTTACCTTCCTTGGGTTGTGGTTTTCCTTCTAGTACTTTCTGTAAGGCTGGGTTTGTGGATACATATTGTTTAAATCTGTTTTTGTCATTGAATATCTTGTTTTCTCCATCAATGGTGAATGAAAGCTTTGCTGGATACAGTAGTCTGGGCTTGCATCCATGGTCTCTTAGTGTCTGCAGCACATCTATCCAGGACCTTCTGGCTTTCATGGTTTCCATTGAAAAGTCAGGTGTAATTCTGATAGGTTTTCCTTTATATGTTACTTGACCTTTTTCTTTTGCAGCTCTTAATATTCTTTCTTTGTTCTATATGTTTTGTGTTTTTATTATTGTATGGCAAGGGGATGGTTGTTTTTTTGATCCATTTTATTTGGTGTTCTGTAACCTTCTTGTACCTTCATAGGTATATCCTTATTTAGGTTGGGACAGTTTTCTTCTATAATTTTGTTGAACTTATTTTCTGTGCCTTTGAGCTGGAATTCTTCTCCTTCTTCTACCCCTACTATTCTCAGGTTTAGTCTTTTCATGGTGTCCCAGATTTTCCTGAAATTGTGTTAAGAATTTGTTGGATTTCGTGTTTTCTTTGACCAGTGAGTCTATTTCCTCAATAGTATCTTCAGGGCCTGAGATTCTTACTTCTATCTCTTGTATTCTGTTGGTTATACTTGTCTCTGTAGTACCTGTTCATTTACCCAGATTTTCCATTTCCAGAGTTCCCTCGGTTTGTGTTTTTTTATTATCTCTATTTCAATCTTCAAATCTTGAACTGTTTCCTTCACCTGTTTGATTGCTTTTTCTTGGTTTTCTTGGGTTTCTTTGAGGGATTTATTAATTTCTTCCAGTTTTTGTTTGTCTTCTCCTCTATTTCTTTAAGGGAGTTTTTCATTCTGCTTTATAGGTCTACATCATTTTCATTAAGTTACGTTTAAAGTCGTTTTCTTCTATATCTTCTGGGTTAGGATGATCAAGTCTTTGTGTTGTGTGTGCTGGGTTCTGGTGGTACCATATTGCTTTTTAGAATGTTGGAGGAGTTCTTGCATTGGCGCCTTCCCATCTCTTCCTTCAACTCTTATGTCTACAAGAATTGGTCTCCATGGAGCTTGCAGGGAATGGTGCTTTGGGAGTGGGGTAGATGGTTGTCTAGCAGACCAGCTCCCTGCTGGCTGCTAAGAATGCTGAAGGCACCTGGGAAGGGTGGCCCTGGCCTTTCTTCCATGTGGAGGTTTTAGGGAGTGGGAGATCCAAGGTCCTAGGGCCACTGTTGTCTCACCTCTTATGTCCTCCAAGAATTGGTCTCCACAGAGCTCGCAGGGAATGGCACATTGGAGGCAGGGTAGATGGCTGTCTAGCAAACAAGCTCCCTGCTGGCTGCTAGGAATGCTGAAGGCACCTGGGTAGGGGGGCCCTGGCCTTTCTTCCATGTGGAAGTTTTAGGAAGTGAGGGGTCCAGGGTCCTGCTTTATTTTTTGAATGAACTTTTTGATATACATCAGTTTCCCTAGAAACTATTTTTCTCCCAAAATCTCTGGCAAACTCTCCAACTGGCTTAATGTGTATAAAATATTTGACATAAATCAACCCTAAAAATCTGTATGATTAATTGTTATTCCTTCTGCTTTTTTGAGTCATTTTATTACCTAAGTCCATTACTCATCCAGTTCCAAAGTCTCAACTTTGTACCTATGTTGTTTAATCATTGATTTCTTGAGAAACCTACCATAATTTAAACAATTTGAGATATTCTGAAAGCCCTTTCTGCAAAGTAAAACCAGAAGTTTTTCAAGTTCATGAAATCCATCAAAGATATTTAGTCTTTTGAGTTCATTAATGATGAAAGAATTAACATAATCATGATCAATAGATTTAATCAAGATTCCATGGAAATTAATATATTTGTTAGACCACAGCTTAGAATCTGTTTAGTGATTAAACTGTATAAGTGATCCTCAGGTTGAGACTTTGAGACCTGACAATTAATTTCCTTTTAATAAAAAGGACAGAATACTTCATTTAAAAAGTTATGGCTCATTATGACCTCAAAGCATTAAACCGACTTTTCACATGAATATCTCCAAGGACAGACCCTGTTATAGCCTTATTTTTTACAGGCAATTAAATACAGCCTTCAGAGGTGTGGGGTCATTAGCCTGTGTATGGAAATTAGAAAATGGTTGGTTTATGATGAAGGTATTGTAATGACTTATTTTAAATGACAAGTTCTGTAGAACCAAGCTAGTGGGAACTCTCGAACTCTAGACCGACAGCTGTGGGACTGAACTAGGCCCTCTGCCTGTGGAAGAGAGTTCTGCAGCTTGGTTTATCTGAGTGGCCCCTGGCAGTGGGACCAGAATCTATCTCTGGTACATGAGCTAGCTTTTTGAAGCCTGTTCTCTATGGTGGGATGCTGTGCTCAGCCTTGATGAAGGGGAAAGGACTTGGTCCTGCCTCAACTTTGTTGTGCCAGGCTTCTTTGATTTCCCCCATGGGAGGTCTTACCCCTTGGGAGAAGTGGATGGGGGTGGGCAAGGGGGAGCAGGAGGAGGGGTAGGAGGGAGAATTGTGGTTGGAATATCAAGTGAAATTTTTTTTGGAAAGTCCTGAATTGACAGCAATAAGTGACTAACAAACCCTACTAGAGAATGCATTATATGGCTTGGGTTTAGTACCCAAAGTTTTTTTGTATTTCAACATTCTGTTGTTTTTAATATGAACATGAAGATGCACCACACTCTCTTTAAAAAAAAAAAAAAACAGGAAATAACATTTTAAAACACCAGGCAAAGGAATCCTATTTAAAGTGTAGAAAGGGTATGTTCTGTTCTCCCAAGTCCCTAACATGAACTATTTGCTATTTTCTTTCCTTTGAAAACTTGTGAAAAGAGGAACAATACTAAAATAAAAAGCTCCCAAAACATGAAAAGAGAAGTACAGTATCTGGATTATAAAGCAATTATAAAAATTAAAAAAAATGGGGGACTGCCTGAAAATGCCAAAAGATGTTAAGTATACCATAACACCTATTTTCAAATTACTGAAAGACACAGTAGCAAGCAACCAGACTTAGTCTGTGTGGCAACTGCAGGCAGATTTTATGTACAATAGAAGCCAGACAGGCTGTACTTATATTAGAGGCTTCTTATTGCCATGTACCTGTGAATAGTTGTCTTTACCTAGGGTCTCTATTGCTGTGAAGAGACATCATGCCCATGACATTCAATTGAGGTGTCTTGCTTTCAGTTTCAGAAGTTCAGTCCATTATCATCATGATGGGGAACATGGTGGCACACAGGCAGATGTAGGCTAGAGCTGAGAATGCTACATCTTGCAGACAACAGGAAGTTGACTAACATGGCACTAAGTGAAGCTTAAGCAATAGACTTCAAAGCCCACTCCCACAGTGACACACTTCCTCCAACAAGATCATATGCACTTCAACAAAGCCATACCTCCTCACAGTGCCACTCCCCATGAGATGATGGGAGCCAGTTACTTTTAAACAAACACAAGAATGAAAGGCAGAAAAGGTTCAGTTTATAGGATCATTAACTAGAATCATTCTTTGTAAAAATGAAAAGAAAGACTTAGTCCTATGGTTTTATGGATCCTGCACTTCTGCCACTGATGACAAAGCCTCACTTCCATATATACACACCTTGACAGCAATACTCTCTTGATGATCAGAGGGTCTGTGTTTGTTGTTGTTTTAGTGGGTTTTTTGTTTGTTTGTTCATCTAAGAAAACTTCTCAATAAATTTCCAGGATAGCCTGGAATTTATTATGTAATAAATACTGAACCTTGAACTCATAACCCTCTTCCTCTCAATTCTCCCAAATTGGGATTATTGGTGTTTGCCACCTCACCTGGCTCACAATGTACTTCATGTTGATTCACTGCATCTGATAAGATAAAAGTTTATGATAAGAATATTCCTTTTTCCACAGGCAATATTGAACCTAAGTCAAGTATAAGAATTTGTGAGCTAATATCAGTCCTCCTTTGAAATTTGTAGAATTTCAGGCTAGACCTAAAGAGTAGGAGAGGTGGAAAGAATAAGAAAGAAAGAAAGAAAGAAAGAAAGAAAGAAAGAAAGAAAGAAAGAAAGGAAGGAAGAAAGGAAGAAAGAAGAAGAAAAGAAGCAGAATAGCAACATGGCAGTTACCATCTTATTTTAGATTTTATGCCTCAAATGTGTCCTTATGCCCGTGGTTATATGAGTCCCTAGCAAGATGAGCCACAGGCCTATGAATATCTGTCCCATGACTAAACAGCTATTCAGAGAAAGTTGTCATTATGTAAAAGTTGCTAAACAGTGCTTAAATATGGTTAACACTTTGAAGCAGAATATGCCATTTTTTGTTTGAAAATAACTTTACAAAAAGAAGGAGCCTCCACCTTCTAAGACATCCTCATTCTGGGTTAAATCAAATGTTTATCCAGTGTGTGGTTTTACTTCCTTACTAGAGTGTCACCAAGGGCTACATTTACAGAGAGGCCTTTCCTCGTTTGGTGTACTGCCAACATTTCTTTTCTTTTTCCTTTTTAACAGTTACTGAGGAGGTTGTCCTCATAGCACGAGTGATAGCATCCAGGAATGTAATTTTTCCAAATTGCTGGTTTTGTTTAGCAGAATGGAGTTGGCTATCCATAGCAATCTCTGACAACTTTGCACTGAATGTTTAGACCCACAAAGCAATTACGAGGTTCTCAGAGGAAATTCCACCTGCAGTTGGTTTTCCTGTGAGAGCTGAGCCAGATCTCAGAACTGTGCAGTAGCAAATGCCTTCCAGATCTTAGCATCAGAACTCATTGCCTTCTGTTGTCCTATCTAATTCAAGACCTGCGCTGCTCTGTCACACCTCAGGCACAGAGTGAACTGCTTGCTACTTCCCTTCTGGTCCTGATCCTCAGGTGGGTGCTGGGAATGAGCAAAGGCCAGAACATACTGCTTCTTGGTTCTGTTAGTCCACCAGAAATCACCAGTTATTTTTGCCATATACTATTTCAATTTAGAGATCAGCTCTTTTCTATGTGACTAATACCTGCTGATTTCTAAAGGCCTGATTCAGATACTGACCATGTTGTGAAGTGACAAGCATTTTCCAAAAGAGGAGATTATCCACTTATTTCCATTCTACTTTGTAAATACTGCTCTGGATACATGACTTTATCTGCATATTGACTTAAAAACCACAACCACCTCATTTAGATGATTAGTTATTCTGATACAAATGAATGCTATATAGATATGGGTGTGAAACAATCTAATAACTCATTCAATTCATGAATTTCAGAGTACAAGACTGATGGGGAAACTCTGTTAACCAATCACATCTAGTTAAGGCGTGGCTTCCTGGGACAGACGAGGAAAAACTGGGGAGGACTCAGGTGCGCACGCTCTCTGCGTGGCACCCGCCGGACAGATAGGAAGACGGACCTCCCACTCTTGTAGTGTGAGTTTCCCCTTATAACCATTACAATATAATTGTTATTCTTGAGCTGGCCCCACAACAACAACTTCACCTGGTTAATATGATTTCATGATGCTGATAGTGCTACTACAAGACCTGTTTTAGGTACGGGCTACCCAAGATGGTTCCAACTTGGTTAGCTGAAATAGTGCGCATCTTTTACAACATTCTAGCCAGACCTCCAAAAACTACTCAGAGACTATTTACAATTTTACCAGGCCAAATATGAATCTTGAAATTTAACCATTGTTTACTTTAACAGGATATATAAAGAATGTCACCCCCTATAAAGAATGTCACCCCCATGACAGCTGAAAGCAATTTTAAAGGATGACGTCCCCTCTCCCAGCAAAGTTTGCCCTCAGGCTTAGGGACATCATTTAGGGGTTGATTATAATTGGTATATGGTTGAAGGATGAGGGAGTAATTTTATAGGCTCAAGAATCTTTTTGGAAAAAAAAAAGAGAGATAATTGGATGATGGGATAATAGATTGGTACTTGTGAGTTATTGTTTTTAGACAATTATATTGGTATCCATTCTTGTATATTGATACAAAGTTAAATTATATTAAATATTGGATGCATGTATTCGTCTACCTCTGTTTAAAACATTGTTTATGTATTGATATATATATATATTTACCATATTGCATTGTACATTACTACCTCTGATCAAGATACTTATACATTGTTTACATTTGAAGGTCATTGTCCTCATTTATTGCACAGTTGTTTATTGTTTTAGTCTTTAAGTTATATAGGTATTGAAAATTATAGATCAATAGTCATCTATGCTTGTCATATTTATAATTAGACTAATCAAGTTCTTTAGATACATAGAAATTATATTCAGTATAAATAGATAATCTTCAACCTCTTCAAGAGCTATAGAAAATGGCCTTTAATCTAACTTAGAGTTCTGTGGTAATGAGACACAATTGCTACTGGCAACACTGATCTATTCCTGAGAGAATGTTGAGCACCAAAGACACTCCACCTGGAGCCTTTCTTCTTGGCAGAACTGGCCTTTGGGCAAAGAAATGCCCATACCTCAACCACTGATAGAGATACAGAGTATCTGTAAATGGATAAAACAGGACTGTCATACCCTGCCAAGACAGGGTAAGATAGTTTTGAAAAGTTTCTTGCCTTTAAAAATGTATGTCAGTTACATTAGGCCTTAGCCAAAGTTGGTTGTTTCAACATTGCAAATGAGACTTTGGGTGATTGCCCAGGTAGTCCTTTGTCTCTGTCATTTGTTGCGCATTTTGGAAGTTTCTTGATTGCACTTCCTGTTTACTCAAGCAATATTGTTTCCCTTCTCAGATCTTCAAGAAAGTTGAAGATGAGATAATTGTAGTTACCTTCTTCATTATTAGACAAGCTTATTTTCAATGCAATATTCAGACTCCTTAAAATAGAATGTTTAGTAAAACTTTTGTTATGTGTTCCTTGCTTAATAATGTTTATTGTTTGTAATTTTATATTTGGTATCTATTCCTATTGTATATAGTTATATTGGGTTTGGATCGATCTTGTTTAGACAAAAGGGGGAGATGATGGGGAAACTCTGTCAACCAATCACATCTAGTTAAGGCGTGGCTTCCTGGGGCAGAGGAGAAAAAACTGGGAGGACTCAGGTACGCATGCTCTCTGCACAGTGCCCGCCAGACAGATAGGAAGTTGGACCTCCCACTCTTGTAGCGTGAATTACCCCTTATAACCATTAAAATATAATTGTTATTCTTGAGCTGGCCTGGTTATTTATTGTACTGATCTAATGAACAACACGTGGCATAACACAAGACCACTTTATAATAAATGAATCAATGCATCAACACGTTTCAATATTCTTTTACTGTGAATAACTTAATTGACTCTGTGGTTTATCCTTGAAAAACAGGCATGGTATCTTACTTGTATGTATTACACTGGCATAAAAGTACCTCTGGCATATTCTGAAACAGTATAAATGTCCCCTCTTATTGCAAGAAAATGAATCCTAATAGAAAAAAATATTTTTTTCAAGAAGCTCCTTGTTAGACAACGGGTTAAAGTCCATAGCATAATCATTATAGTTGTACTCAGACATGTTGTATACAAAATTTTGTATCCAAACGTTTACATTTTGATGAGTTGAATGTGAAGATTAGCATGGTCAAAATAAGAGTGGAAAAATATTCATTAAGAACAGTCAAAGGAAGTATGGAGACTGTATGCAGGAAGTTGGTACTTATTCATATAAGAAAACATTTTAGGGTTGTTCCACTATTGAACTCGCCAACTTAAGGCCATAGTTCAAAAGGGAAATATGGTGGAACAATTTGGAGACATAACTGAAGTCATAGATGACATGTTTGCTTTCTTTTTTTCCATTTGATATTTTTTGCTTCTTTGTCAAAAATCAGATGTTCGAAGGTATGTGGATTAATATCCCCAGCGACACTGAACCTTATAGAAGAGAAAGTGGGAAGTATACTTGAACACATTGGCACAGAGACCATTTCCTAAATATAACCCCAGTAGCACAACACTGAGAGAAACAATTAATAAATGGGACATCCTGAAACTGAAAAGCTTCTATAAAGCAAAGGACATGGTCAACAAGACAAAACAACAGACTATAAAATGGGAAAAGATCTTCACATCAGACAGAGGTCTGATCTCCAAAATATATAAAGAACTCAAGAAACTGGTCATCAAACGAACAAATAACACAATAAAAAATGGAGTGTAGACCTAAACAGAGAACTCTCAACAAAGGAATCGAAAATGGCTGAAAGACACTTAAGGAAATGTTCAACAGTCTTAGTCATCAGAGAAATGCAAATCAAAACAACTCTGAGATTCCATTTTACACCTGTAAGAATGGCCAAGGTCAAAAACACAGATGGCATTTTATGCTGGCGAGGTTGTGGGGTAAAGGGAACACTCCTGCACTGATGGTAGGAATGTAAGCTGGTACAGCCCCTTTGGATGTCAGTGTGGCGATTTCTCAGAAAATTAGGAAACAACCTTCCTCAAGACCCAGTAATACCACTTTTGGGTACATATCCAAAGTATGCTCAATTATGCCACATGGACATGTGTTCAACTATGTTGATAGCAGCATTGTTTGTCACAGCCAGAACCTGGAAACCTCCTAAATTCCCTTTGACCTAAGAATGGATAAGGAAAATGTGGTACATTTACACAATGGACTACTACACAGCAGAAAAAATAACGACATCCTGAATTTTGTGGGCAAATGGATGGAGCTAGAAAACATCATTTTGAGTGAGGTAACCCAGACCCAGAAAGACAATTGTCACATGTTCTCACTCTTAAGTGGTTTTAAAACATAAAGCAAAGAAAACCAGCCCACCAATCATAATCCCAGAGAACCTAGACAACAATGAGGACCATAAGAGAGACATACATAGATCAAATCTACATGGGAAGTAGAAACAGATAAAATCTCCTGAGTAAATTGAGAGCATGGGGACCTTGGGAGATGGTTGAAGGGGAGAGAAGAGGAAGGGAGGGAAGCAGAGAAAAATGTAGAGCTCAACAAAAATCAATAAAAAAATAATGTGCGAATGTTGCAGCCACATGGATGCGATTCTGTTTTAAATGCATGCTCTATAAGGCCTCTAGGTCTCTCTTGTTATTTCTATCTTTTTAAAATTTCCACAGTGGCTCTGAAAATGTGGTTTCCCTGTGCAACACTTGAACACTGACATTTTGACTAAGGGCAGGTCAGATGATCTCACCACCATCTTGACTAAGAGCAGGTTAGATAACCAAGTTGCCATCTTTACTGAGGTATTCCATACCTAGTCTTGCAGTTTACTTATGTTTTTGTCTCTAAATTCCTCTTACTAACTCTGTTATATGTGTGCTTTGTGCAATAACATGCTTTTGGTAGGGCCCACCAAAGCATCCACTTCGCCCAACTCCTGTTAAATATATGTGTGTATATGCATGCATGTGACTTTTGAGTTAACTTTATGTATAAATATAAGTTAGCTTTAACTCTGTATGTATATATGTATAAAACTTAAATTCAACTGTGTGTAAATGTACATATACTTTCTGTTAAAAGTTTTAAATAGTCTGCTCACTGTATTTCATTCCAGAGTAAGAAAGCAATAAGTCTCATATTTTAAACTGGTATGTACTCTTGAATCTCTTACAAAAATATGGTAAGATAGGTGATCCAATCCTGCTTTAAAATATATTAAGCTGTTTTCCACTATTAAAAGACTTTTCATAGCAGAGAGACAGGTTGACTCCTAACAGCAGCACCCCTTTTCCTCTAATGAAGACAGAAGAGAGATGGGCACAGAACAATGTCCATCTGCAATTTGTTTCGTCAAATGAAAGCGCTAAGCATTGGGAAAACTGCCTTTCATCTAAACTCCTGAAGATCTCCATACAGTAGACAGAGTTACTGGAATCGACAGCCTAGCTGCTCAGGTTAAGGTAGGTTTGTCTTCCTACAGATTTTTAAATCCACAGGATCTTCTGGAGCCTTTCAGGTCCTGCACCTAACAACAGAAGACAGATACAGTCCTAATACCCTTGCTCTCGATGTCCATGGAGGATGCTGAGGAGTGGCTCTAGGTAGCCAATAGAATAAGTCCTATGTCATTTTTTTAAATCAATAACTCAAGTAAAATTTCATCCTTCTCAAAGAGCTCTGATGTAGCTTCACAGGTGAGAGGTTTTGTCAGTTTAAAAAGACAACCTCACCAAACAAATTTTAGTACAACTTCTTAATATGTTCTAAATAAAAGGTTTTATGATATACAAATGCAAGTTATTAAGGTGTGTACCTGCAGGTTATAAAGGTCTGAGGAAAAATACAAGTTATCAAGTTTTTCTCTCATGCTGCCTTTCATAGTCTTAAAGATACTTTTCATTGTGCAAAAACATCTGTCACAGTCATTCTAACATAAATATGCTGCTGTTCATACAATGTACATGTTTAAAACTTATATTTTCAGAAACTCAAAAAATTCTTGTGAGTTCCAGGGAGCCAAATTGAAGGCTTCACCTTAAACAGATCACTTACAACCCTTTTAATTCCCTGTTCCTGAAAATTGTTTTTCTTCCTAAACTTAACTTTGTCCTCTGCTCTACTAACACCTTGCTAGGTCCAATAGACACTGGATAGTTCCACACCACCAATCCTGGACATGAGTAAAGTGACCAGCTCTCCCAAAATGAGACCAGCACCCAGCTTTTTCAGCCCTCCCAAAAGACTTCGACACCCAATATAAGCAGGAAGCTGTCTTGAGTACCTCTGAATCCCCAGAGGTTTAATGGGCTTAACCCCAAAATAAGCCTCAATAAGAATGACCTGGAGCCTGCAGGGGTTCTCCTGTCTTTCTCCATGAGTTCTGAAATATAAACATGTGTCACCATGCCAGGCATTGTATGGGTTCTGAAATTCAAACTCAAGTCTCCACTCATGCACAGCAAACAGCTTGCCTCCTGAACCATTTTGATATTAATAAACTAGCATTCCAGGACGAGGTGGATAAATAGTGATTTTCTGACATTGCCCAAGTTTGGGTACCCCTAATTAGTTGTGAAAAAATGTTATACTCAAGCATCAGATTGAACAATCATACCAAATGCGATAACTGCTCTTGCTTTGGCTAATAAAGAACTTTGTTTTATTTAAAGGCATATGGAATTATCCATAAATTATTCAGTGCTTCTGGGAGGACAAAAACAATTGTAAGAACATTAAATTTCCATTAACCGTATTAAATGCAAACATACTGTCAAACGTTCTCTTGAGTATCAGATGCTGCACTGTGCTAGATTGTGTGACAGGAGGAAGCTGGAGTCAGTTTAGCAGAATATACTAAACTGTTATTTAAGATAGAAGTTAAAAATTAACCCTTCCAAAGTACTTAGGGATTCCAAAAATGAATAAATCACTCTATCAGTGTTAGAAATCCTGTCCTTTGGGGTACAGCTGAGGTAACTAAAAGAATTTATACAAACACAGGCATCCAGCTACAGAAAATGAAGCATTGCATGAGCTAATTCATTTATGAGAATCCAAAAAGGGTAAATCTTATAGAAATAGAGTAGAAAAGAGTTACTAGGGGCTGGAAGAAAGGAGCTACATGTGGGGTAGGGGCTTTATGAATCAAAGAATGCAAGTTTTAGTGACTTGACATACTGGTCACTGTAGTTAATATTAAATTACTGTATATTTTGAAATTGCTGAAGTAATATATTTTAACACCCTTATCATTAGAAAAGTTGTAACTTTACAATGTGGTAGATGCGTTGAAGTGATTAAGAGACTATTTCTATAGCATAGACATAGTTAAAGGTATCATATTGTTTCCCTCTGCAAAGTATGCATGGCCATCATTTGTGATCTAAAAATAATGTGAACATACACTGCTTTGGGTAAATATATTTCTCACAAAAACATTTTAGGCCAAAGGAACATGAATCAACCAGGACAAATGGTGAAGGCTAAGGCACCCTAACTTAAATATGTGGGAAAATCATTCTGGATCCATATTCAAAACTAACTAGCAGTGGGGGAGATAGGAGGAGAGCAGGGTGGGGGAGATGATAGGAGGAGAGCAGGGTGGGGGAGATAGGAGAAGAGGAGGGTAGGACATAGAATCAACATACAATATAGACATGTAAAAATATTCTATGCACAGTACCATGTACGATGAATATATAAAATAGGACTAAACAAGGGCAACTTGTTTCCTTCCATCCTCTATTTAAACTCCTTCTACCACATTAGACTATGTGGATGACTGAGGTCTGTGTGGCCCTCGCACTTAGAACTCATAACAACCCAAGGCAGGATTCTTACCTCAGCCCTGAAGCTAGGTCTCACCCTACCAGATCCAAATCTGCTTTCTGTACATTTCACAGTTTTATTTCCATCTGAGTCACCACTTCCTATCCTTAGAAAATTTATTGTTTCTCTTATTTTCATATACTCAGGCAGGCCAGCATTTCTAGGTACCAGAGATGTCTCCTCAGCCTGGTCCTCATTGATGTGTGAAATACAGAACTAAACAACTTCTTCAGACATTGTCTGAAAAAGGCCAAAAGAAAAGAGAAGCATCTATTGCTCTAAACCACAGTCTCAGAAATGAAGTCCTCGTGTGCCTGGGTGGGTTGTGCCATAGTGTAATATAACCCCTGGTGATGGATATGATTAGACCTTATTGCATTGGTAAGAATAAGTCAAATACAAACCATAGTGCCTGTTACAAAAAGTCCCGAAACAGAAATAACTGTTTATTTTCTATACATTTGACTTTTAACTTTTAAAAAAGTTTCTTCAATTTTTTTAAAAAAAAAACTTAGATAATAAAAAGTTATCCTTATAGCTTTATGGCGAAATACTGTGAACAGACTATCTAGTTTAAAAAGAAGAATTTTTAAAACTAAGTAATCAAATCTATCTCTTGAGGAGTGATAAGATATTCTTTCCTGATATGCATGCATATTAATACAAAATTTCATACAATGCTATAGCCACTGAAATATATTTTCATTAAATGTAAAACTTACAGAGATCTAAAGTTTTGAAAAGGTCACCACTTAGAGAAACATGCATTATGTGTAATATTGCTGGATTAAATGATATCATCTGATAAAAATCAGTATTCTTTTACTTTTCTGCATAATGTGCGTTCTAAAACCAAACTAGTGATTTTATTATGATATGGAAAGTAGCAATTGCCAGGCAGTGATGGGAAGGATTCTGCATCATGTAATTTGGATTTACACAGAATTGGCTAAGACTCAGAACTGCACCATGCTATGGAAAAATGAAATTGGGAAAATTACCTACCCACTCCAGTACTAAGTTTTGCATCTAGACTCCATGCATAGGTATTGGACAGGGAGGAAAGAAAGTGCAGAAATGACCTAGCAAGCACTTCTTTTGCATGGGTGCTAACATTTCCTATTAGTAATACAATGATCTAAATCCATGCATTACTTTTATTTCTGCCATGATGAAATACAATACAAAAACAATGTAAGCAAAGAAGGATTTATTTTAGTTCATGATTTCAAAGCTTTTAGTCTATTTTTGGGTGGGACCAAAATTTAGGACTCATGGCATCAAAGTAGCAACAGATCACATTGTGGTAACAAAAGGCAGAGCAAAACCTTAACAGGAAGGGATCAGGGCAAAATATATGCTCCAATGATCCAATGACTGTCTTTTTCTGAAGACATCAAGGTCTGTAGTTTCACACAGTCTCAGTAATTAATTCAAGTTGTGAATTCATCTATGATTACGTCACTTATTAGTCAAATGGTTTCAGCATCTATCTCTGAAGATTCTCTCCAGACATGCTCAGAGATGTGATCTCTAACCCCTAAGCTTCTCTTAATCCAATCAAGCTGCTAATCAAGATTCACCATCACACGCCCACTCCTTGTTGACTTGACACCCAGATATGTATCCTTACACCATGAAATTCTGCCCTCACAGACATCTCAAAATATGAAACTCATTTTGTTCTTTTCCATTACTGTAGTAAAATTAACAAGTCCAAAATTTTCAAAAGCCCAAGTAAGACTCCAGGCAGCTTTTAGCTGTGAACTACTATAAAATAAAGAGCAAGCCATTTCTTTCCAATGCAATGGCAGGGAATAAATATCTTCATTCCATCAGAGATGAGTAAAAGAATATCAAAGAAGAATAAGATAAAGGAATATCAAACCATCAGAGAAAACTCTAAATCCTATAACTATATCTGGTATCAGGGAAATATGTCATGATATGGGCTTTATCCTCTGGCTCGTACAATGCATAGTCTAGTTATATCAAAAGCTACATCAACAAAGTCTCACCAGCATGACTGCCCAATACGAAGTGAACAAGGTGACACCAACAAATTTGCCCAGCTAGACAGAGAGAGGCCCATAAGCCTCAACTGTACACAAAGAACCATAGGCAAATGAGGAGAGTGGGTATAAAGAAGTGATCTTCCCCAAAGAAAATACCAATTGGCTGTCTAGTGCCAATCTGTCAGCCCTGAAAACATACAACAGGTAGATTATTCAGATTCTTCAGGTTATATTTAGGAATAAGTATTACATACAGATATGCATGTAATAACCGTTAGTAAATAAGAACAAAAAGGTTGTTATTTGAAGGAGAGCAGGGAAGGGTGGGGTATTGAGAGAGTTTGAAGAGATGAAAGAAAAGTGAGAAAAGTTGTAATTAAATTATAATCTCGAAAAATGTTGAGAGATCTCATTCTTATGGTCTTACACTCTGCAGGGCCTCTCTATTATATTGACTGCTCTTGATGGCTCTGGAAACATTCCCAGTATGAATGTCTTCTACATCCTGGAGTTACCATTATATCTACAGCCTCGCCTTCATAGCTCCATGCATTGCCCTCTCAGGGGCTGCTTATAGGGCTTCTGACCATGTCCTGCATTGCTTGGCATCATGGGCCTTTTGTTTTTAAAATCTGAGTAGAAGATTCCATGACATGAAACAAACAAATGTGGCAGACAACATATGTTTTCTTCCACTACTCAGTCCAAAGTTCTGGCACCTAGAGTATCAGTATCACCTGGTTAGACACATGGACCCTCCATTGCCACCCTCTACATTCAAAATGCTTCCTGGGTAGATCCTTTTTACTCTAAGCACTGAGGCACCCTACTAGTCATCCTACTATTTTTTCCATACATAAAACAGAGAGTGGCAAGTGAGTGTATCATTCAGAGGATTCTTAGGACACTGAAAATAAAAGCAAAGTAATTGAAATCTACTCCAATCCTCAAGAATCCTCCTTCCCACTAGAGATCCTATGAGCCCTACCTTTAAACTCTCAGTTTATATAAACTTTCACATCTGATCTCCCCTCATAATTGCCCATGGAATTCTGCTTGCAGCATCCATTTTATCTAGCCAGTTTCTCCAATGTTTTCCAGATTTTTCTTGAACTACTTTCATAGACTCGAGAACCACATAGTAAGTTTTAATCGTAGCAAAGACCCTTATTCCTGGTAGCAATTTTCTGTTGCGGAATATTTGATCACACTGTGTAAATATGTGTCTCTATTTTACCTCATCTGCCTAAGACAACTTCTGATTGGTTTAATAAAGAGCTGAACAGCCCATAGGTAGGCTGGAGAAGATAGGTGAGGCTTCTGGGCAGAGAGTAACTCAGTGGAAGAATCTGAGATTTGGAGATTCATCAATGAGACATGGAGGAAATGGGACACACAATACTGAGGAGAGAACATAGATTAATATAAATGGGTTAATTTAAGTTTTAATAGCTAGTTGGAAGCAGGCCTAAGCTAAGACTAGGCTTTCATAATAAATAAAAAGTCTCTGTGTTATTATTTAGGAGCTGGCAGTCCAAAAATAGACCAGTTATAATTTTTTGTATTTAAAAATATCTTAACTTTGAAATTATTAGCGTAGAAACAAGTCACAGGAGTACTGATATCTCACTGTGACAACTGCTCATGGCCACGATGCTAAAAGTACATTTAAATATACTGTGTAAATTTGATACCATATTATTTTGCGACACAGAGAATTTTGGAACAAATTCTAAATAACTAACAATAAAACCTGGATCTCAGGTTTGCATTATCACTACTCTACTTATCTTTGAAGACTACATGCAAGAAAACAGAAATTAAGATAAATGATATGTTTTTATATTGTGATGGTTTATTCGAGAGCTCAAAATGAACACAGTGTGAACAGAAAAACCATATTTTTCATAGAAGTTTTAGAATTGACATCTATCATGTGTGTACAAAATAGTATTGAATAAATAAAAGAAACAGAGCCAGCCCTCACAAATAAAGAAACCTTTTACATGTGCACATGAACTATTAGGTTTCTTTCCAACTTATATGAATTATCTTTGAAAGAGTTTGCTAGTAGCAAGAACATTGGGAGTTTTTTTTTTCATACTGATTAATTGAACATTTAACAACTTGTTTTCATGTATGGTTTACACAATTTATATAAGCAATTACTAGATTTGCATGTACAAATGGATGAAGCTGCAAAGCCTAAGGTATTTTTTTTATTATATCCACTAAATTTGATTCAGGAAATAGGTCTTTAAAAAGTAGTGTTTGGCATAGCTCTTGCTGTTAATGATGAGCACAGCTCAAAATTCTGTATTTGAAAAGAGGTACTGGGAAGGTCATGGTGAACAAATAAATTAATTGAATTTGAAATGCAAGAAATATTGTTTTAAAGCATAAAATGCAAGAGCATGAATCTTAATCATGCCCAACCTTGATCAAGGCTTAACACTTTAGTGCCTTAAATTACTAATGTAGAAACAGGTTACAGGAATGTTAGTAGCTTACTGTGAGATATGGTCAGGGATGTGATGTAAAATACATTTGACTTTACTATGTGAGGTTGATTTTTTATTAATTTTCATTTTTTCAGGATTGAGAATAACTTCATCAAAAATTTATGTATCTCTATGTATGTTTGTATGTATATGTGGGTGGGTGCAAGAGCCCATGTGTACATGTACACAGAGGTCAGAGTTCCACACTGAGTATCTTCCTCACTCACTATCTCACATAAATATTTTGGGACTTATTTAATTTTAGGTAATATTTTTACTCTATGACAAATTTATATAATGTATGCTGATGGTATCTGCATAGCACAACCCTCCCTCCAACTTCCTCCTAATGTGCTCTAGTCCATCTCCTCCAACTTCATGATGATTTTTTATTTATTTTATTGGTTTTTTTAAAGATTTATTTATTTATTATGTATACAACATTCCTTCCATATATGCTTGCATGCCAGAAAAGGGCAACAGATCTCATTATAGGTGGCTGTGAGCCACCATGTGGTTGCTGGGAATTGAACTCAGGACCTCTGGAAGAGCAGTCAGTGCTCTTAACCTCTGAGCCATCTCTCCAGCTCCTACTTATTTTATTGTTAATAATTACTTGAGTACAGTGAGTGTTTCCCATTTGCCCATAGGTGTCTGGCCATCAGCTAGTGCCATGAGCAACCTATCAGCAGCCACATTTCTCAAGGAGAGTGACTCTTCTTCCCTTATCAGTCATCAACTGTCAATAGCTCATCCAACAGGGCTAGAGCCTTAGAAAGAGCTACCTCATCCATTCTGAAATTTTGACTTCCTTGATTTTGTACAGGACTTATGTAGGTAGACACAGTTTCTGTGAGTCGATGTATACAATAACCATGTCATGTCCAAAAGTCAGAAATCCATGCACAGGCCTCCTCTCCATCTGTCAAGTCCGATATTCTTTCTGTCCTCTTCCTAGAAGTTCATTAAACCTTAGATAATAGGAGACTGATACAAATAAACTATCAAGAACTGAACATTTAAACAGAAAACTTTAGAGTCCCTGTATTAACTACGATCTGTACAAAAAGAAAGTTCTTTGGCCAAAGTTAGTGTTGTCTTCAACAGTAGGGCTTTACCATCAAACTCATGTCTTTGGGACAAAACCTTTAATATCTAAGCCATTCTCCAGCCCCTCCATCAAAATTTGACATTACATATTAAGCTTTTTAAGACTGCATCTCCTTATGATGTCTAACTTCCATTCCATAATTTGAATTGTATAATTCTAATACAGCATATATAAATAAGGAAAAAGATACTATTGTGATTCCTGATTACTTCTAAGCCAAGATTTCATGCACATTTCTATTGTTTATTGAAATTTCATGCACATTTCTATTGAATAAATGAGAAATTTATTAGTGAATTCATATTTTTAAAAGTTTTATTTATGGTACAATTGGTGAATTAATTCAATAAAGCTTTGTCACATCATATTTGACACCCTTCTTCTCAGAAGTAATGCTGTGGTTTATATTTGAAGTCTTTAAAAGCAAGTAAAATGTTCTCACATTTATATATTTTAAATGTTGTTAGTGCAAAGTGAGCTAAATGGTTTGTAACTCCTGGTTATAAATATAAAAGAGCCTTTCCATCCTAGATACCTTCTAATTTTATTCCACTGAAGTGTATCATAAAGAGTTGGTGTGACAATCAGAGAGTTTTAAACCTATAAAACAAATCCAATAAATTTCAATTGTTTCGAGGCATTGTCATAGATTCTAAACTACCTTTGTCAGAATTCAGTGATTAGTTTCTTCAAGCCAACATGGATCTTCCCCTTTACTGTACTCTTGGTGGGTAAACTGCCTGAGGAAATTTTGCCTTATCACCTTGCCTCTCATGATTAGTAGACTCCAAGTTTCAGCCTTATGAAAGCAATTTATGTTTAGTGGAGTTCAAGGACAACTTAAATGAATACACTGTCACAACCCCAGATTGTATTGGTATAAATGATGTAATTCCTGTAAGGCAAATTTGAATTGATTCTGCAATAACATTCACTGTGTATGTTATGTATGCAGATTGGAATTATTAATTCAGTTATTATTTATACAGATTTCACACTGAAATTAATTTTCAAAGTAATGTCTAATGCCAATTGGCATGCACGGATATGCCTGGCATCATGCCAATACCACTACATGTCTCTAAGTTGAGATTCTCTAACTTGAAATATGATAGTCTGATTTGTACTTTGTTACCCTCATTTTACAAATAAGAAAATGTTGAGACCCGTGAAAAAAGGAAATAACTTGCTCAGGATGCTCTCTCCAATGAAAGGTCAGCTAAAGATCTAATACATGAAAAACCAATTACATACTTGACCTCTGGTTCTTATGCTTTTTCTAACATTACAATAAATGTTGGGCTTTTTAATCACTAAAATGTGTTATCATAGAAAATATATAGATTCTTATGTTACAGTTTGAATCTGAAATTCCCCCCAAAAACTCTTTGGTCAGAGGCATGGTTAACAACTGACGGGCCTTTGAGAAGTATTTGGATCATGATAGCTCTGACCTCATAAGTGGATTGCACCATTACAGCAATCATAATTTGAGAACATTATTTGGAAATGATAGAAACCAGGAGATGAACCATAATGGGAAGATGCACATTAACAAATGATGTGCCCTTCAAGAAACTCATGCCATATTTTCAGCATCACCTATATTCTCTCTGTATCTTTCTGTATCTGTCATCAATCATCCATCAATCCACTCTCTGTCCATCCCATGTGTCTAGCCATCTCTCCATCTGTCTATTTATCTGTCTCTGTGTCATCTATCTCCATCTCTCTCTCCTGTAATGATGTGAGTACTATCCTCTGCCAAAAATTCCTGTCACCATGCTGTTCTTTCTCACCACAAACCCATAGCAATCAAAGTAATCATAGATTTAAACCTATGAGACCATGAGCCAAAATAAATCTCTCTTCTTGGCAAATTGATTTTGTAGGTAAGTATTTTTGATATGGTTACCAAAAAGCTTAGACCCTAACAAAATCAACTCAACCTTCTTTTTAAGTTTCACCTCTATATACACCTAAGAGTTTATAAAATTCATCTAAAAATCATTGGTGTTAATTTCTTTCCAGAAATTAAGAATCTGTCCCATGGAAATGTAAGAAAAACGAAGTAGTCAAAATTATACTCAAAAGGGAAAAAATGGAAAAGATTTCATGTCTCTGTTTTAAGGTACTCTTGCACACTAGAATAATGATGATACAGTGATACTAGCATAAAGATAGATGTGAAGACCATCATATGTAATTAATAGTCTATAAGTAAGCTTGTACACGTAAGGAGAACTGATTTATGAGAAAGATTGTCAAGATTAAATGGCTAGGGGATAGTCTTATCAATGATGCTTCAACAGCTTTGATCTTTCTAGAAAAGAACAATCCTGAACTGCAACCTTAACATGTACCAAAAGAATAGTTCAAATTGATTTTTAAAATATATGTATGATATACAGCTATCCAAATTCTTATAAGAAACAATGGATATAGATTTTGATCTTGGATGGGACATTGATTTCTTGTTTCAAAGCTTCTTTATTTTTGACATATATATAATGAAATATAATCATATTTGCCTTAATTTCTCCCTTACAATTCTCTGCCTATACACCACTCCCCTAATTTCATTTCTGTTTTGTTGTTTGACAACTGACTGAGTCTAGTTGGTGCTGCCCATGAGCATGGGTGTTGGGCCATCCACTGAAGCATGGAAATCCTAGCAATAGCCATGTCTTCAGAAAAGAATTATTCTCCCTCTCCCAGCAGCTGTTAATATCTATTTAGTAAACTTTTTGAATTTCACATTTCAATGTCTAACACATTCTGTTAAAATATGTTAGATATGTCAAGCTATTGAAGCTTAACTCTGAAACTTAAGCCAGCTTTGAAAGTGTATATCCTGGAATTGTCAAACTCTCTGCCATTCCACTCTTCATAGTGAACAATTTGTTATGTTTAAGAATGATTATTTAACCTGATCTGATTCTCAGCTACATTTACCCCAGTATGAAACCTACCATTATAGCACTTATGTTAATGAAAAGTTGCTTGTCAGTCAACAGTGTGTGTGACCCAGTACAAAGACACAAAGCTGACCTTTATCACCTTAAGTGCAGCTTCTGGTTTCAGGTGCAGGGCATCCTAGGATCCACATCTAAAAATGTCCTCCAAACATTTTCTACCTGTTCTAGGGCTTCAGTCTGCTCATGCTTGCCTTGTCATCATCATTAACCTCTTTTAAACAGAGAGTGGGATTGTATTAGGTGGGTTAGGAAAAATTATGTGCCAAAATTTCAAAGTAATAATGCCAAGGCTGTTTGTATATTAGCTGCTTATGAATCTAGCCAATTTGTTTCTTCCCTGGAAACTGTGTCCTGTGGATAAAGCCTTGACTTCATGTTTCTCAAATACATGAAGTTATAGATTTTTTTTCTTCCTACCATCACCACCAATCAAGTTAACCTGTTGATCATGCTGTCAAAATAAATTGATTGCTTATAATACTTCATTAAATGATTAAGCCTTTTGGAGTTAAAACAAGACTATTCATGGTTTTCCTGCTTCCCTTAATAAGAATCTCCCTTCAAAAAGAATCTTCCCAAATATCATTTCATGTTCATGTTCATTGTATAAAAGATCCATGACCAAGTTTTGTAAATCAGGCAGAGAGCAGGGAGTCATTTTTCAAATAGTGCCTGCAGTACAAAATATTCAGGACATTGTATATTTCATTGTAATCAGCAAAATGATGTTAGTTGAATTTCATTTATCTTTTTAATAAATAGGCTTCAAAATAAATAGTACAGGGTAAAGAAATACCTCATTGACAAAGTGTTTACCTAGCACATACAAAACCCCAGGTTCAATCCACAGTATCACATAAGCTGGCAATGGAGGCTCAGGGATAAAATACTTCTGAGATTGAGATGAGCAGATGAAGGCATTCAAGGTCATACTCAGTTGTATAGTGAGTTTGAGGTCATTTTGAGCTGTATGAGATCCTATAGATGGGTAGATGGATAGACAGATAGATGGGTAGATGTATAGATAGATAGATATAGACATTGATAGATAGATGATAGACATAAATGTAGAGATACAGATGACAAACTCTTATTTTACAGTTATAGCCTAAAATGTATTTATCACATACAAATGACCTTCAAATGAATAAAGAAGGCCCTGCTATGAACAGTTAAGGTACTATATTTATTTCTGTAAAGCTTTAAGAATTTTTCCCATAGATTAACTTTTAAGATGATGTGTGAAATCCGAACTTTATTATTGCTGACAGTGTTCTGCAGTGCCTTTGAAGTACAATTCAGAAAGGTTCCCTGCATTTAGTTCTTTCACCAATTAAAATCCTGTTAAATTTTTGAGAAGATTTGTATAAACTGTCAAGTCTGAATGTTATAAAGCTATTTTATTGCTATGGAATATTAGTTTAAGATGTGTTACATTCATTTATGTTGTGGTATATTTGTTTAATGATGCATTTCATTCTTTGACATTGCCTTTGTTTAACTCTATAAACCCGTGTTGCTTTGTCTGCCTAAAACATGATTGGTCTAATGAAGAACTGAACAACCAATAGTTGGCAGGGGAGAGAAATGGGTGGGGCTGGCATGCAGAGAGAATAAATAGGAAGAGAAATCTAGGCTTGAAAGGTAGAGAGGGAGGAGCATTAAAAGGGAAAGGAGAGGAGGATGCCAGGGGCCAGTCACCCAGCTACACAGTCAGCATTGAAGTAAAAAGGAAGGAAACATATATATAATAGAGAAAGGTAATAGCCCAGAAACAAAATGCAGTTAAAAAGAAATGGGATCATTGAAGTTAGAAAAGCTGGCCAGAAACAAGCAAAACTAAGGCCAGGCATTCATAAATAAGAATAAGTCTCTGTGTATGTATTTGGGAGTTGAATGGCGGGCCCCCAAAGAGAAAATAAAAACAGAAACGACACCATTAAAAAAAAAAGCCTACATGTTGGTCTTCCAACATGAGGCCTGAATATCCACATTGAGTTTGTGAAAGCTAAAAAAAGAAAACAAAATAGGAAAGAGCTCCTTTAAGAAGTTCTGTCATAAGCAGAGTACTTAAACAATCATTTCCAGGTTAAATAGAAAAAAAAAAAACACCTTCCACAGTTCAGGGCACCTATATTTCAGAGCTGGAGAATTGAATGCAGTTTTCTGTCCCCTTCCTCCAACCCAGCCCACAAGCTTTAGGTTTGGTTTTCAAGGACTTAGGAAGAGGCAGAGCCAGCCACCAAACCCATGCAGGCACTGAGGAACCAGCTGTAGCTTAGCAGTTTAAGGGTTTGCTCATGCAGAGAAAAATGGCTAGCGATACATAGTAAAAGACGTCCAGACAGAAAAAAAACTCTAAACAGGTTCTAGTGTTTTAACAATGTGCATAGGCTTAAGAAAGAATAGACAAAAGATGTGAACGTTCATAGAAAGAAAAAAGTTTAAAAATAATAAAGTCTTTAAAAAGAGATTTAAAATAATATATAAAAAAGAATAAGCCACATAGAGGTGGGAAATACACAGGGAATCTGGATCCTGTATGTTGCTGTATTGACCTTGAATTTTTTATTGCTAATAATCAAATAACAGCTACTCAGAGACATGGGATTGAAAGAAATGTTGGAATAAACCAACCTATAAACTTTAGGAATACCTTAACTTCGAAATGGAAGTCAGAAAATGTATTTGTCTAATGGCAATCAAAAATGCTTTGGGGTAGAGGTTATGCTTTTGTTTCCATGGGAAAGGAAAGGCTATGGATTTCTTTAGGATTAATATGGCTCAGGTTTGATCTGGGAAGAGCTGTTGAATCTTGACAGGTAATATATATCAACAAAGATTATAACTAGTCTTTCCAAGGACTTGGACATTATCTCATTTTTCTCAGGGAGTCCTAAAGATGCCTTCACCCACAGACAACAGGGAGAAGTCTGGCACACACCCACATTCCCAAGAGTTGGGATGAGTAGTTGGTTATTTGGTGGGTTTTGGATGTTTGTTATAATTTAGGGGAATATAGGAATATAGGATAAAAAGACAACTATTAATATCAGATATTTTGCATTGATATGGATTTTGACATAGTGATACAAATTTAAAGTTATATTTGTTATACTGTATATATGTTTCTACTCTGTTTGGGGTATTGTGCTTATGCAACTCATTTAAAAATCCAATGTATAAGCTGGGTGGTGGTGACTTATGCCTTTAATCCCAGCACTTGGGAGGCAGAGGCAGGTGGATCTCTGTGAGTTTGAAGCCAGCCTGGTCTACAAAGAGAGTTCCAGGACAGGTTCCAAATATACACACAGAGAAACATTGTCCTGAAAAACAAAAAGATTTAAAAAAAGAGAAAAGAATGTAATGTATAATTAAGAAATGAGACTAATAGTTCATCTATGATGTACTACACAGCATAAAAATAATAATGACATCTTGAAACTTGCAGGCAAATTGATGGATCTAGAAAACATTATATTGAATAAGGTAACTCAGATTCAGAAAGACAAATATAATATGTATTCACTCATAAGTGGCTTTTAGACATAAACCAAAGTAAAACCAGCTTATGATTCACAATCACAGAGAACCTGGACAATAAAGAGGACCCTAAAAGAGACATACATGGACCTAATCTACATGGGAAGTGTAAAAAGACAAGATCTCCTGAGTAAATAAGGCACATGGGGATTATGGGAGAGGGCAGAAGGGGAGGGGAGAAGAAGGGATGGGAGTAGAGTAAAATATATAGCTCAATAAAAACAATTTTAAAATAATAATCAAACTTGTAGTCACTTTAGGTATGTGTTCAGGGTTAAACAGGTATATTTTTGACAGAAAGATGATTGAAATGCCTACACTATATGGCATTAAAGATGTTTAATAACCTAAGACTTTTTATGACAATGAGACACATCTCCTTGTAGTACCAATTTACTTCATAAAAGGATGCTGGGTATGGAAGAAGCTCCATAGGGGATTTGCTTTCATTGTAGAAAGGCTATCCATTTGGGCAAGAAACTGCTCTTGCCAAGATAGCTAACAGTATGCTGTACAGACTGGACAAGTGTTACACAGGAAAAAGACTGATGAACCTTGCCAAGACAAGGCAGGAAAGTTTTTTGAGAGTC
Organism: Ondatra zibethicus; assembly: GCA_004026605.1. NCBI lineage: Eukaryota > Metazoa > Chordata > Mammalia > Rodentia > Cricetidae > Ondatra > Ondatra zibethicus. Next base: position 52,491 of record PVIU01003569.1, on the reverse strand, counting down.
CTGTCTCACAGAAGTATCTGCCAGATATTCTGCAAGACACATAGGAAAATGACTGAAGAACTTTGCCAACACAAGTTTGGACAGTCCTTCAAATTTCCCGTTTCAATAAAAAGTCTGCCAGATAATCTAGGACTGTAGGCCAAAGATGGATGCTTCAATGTGCAGAGGAACTTTGGGTGACTGTCCAAGCAGCCAGATGTCTCTGTTATTAGATAATTTTATATCCTTCTGGGGTCTTGGATGGAGTTAATGACTAAATAGTTAGAATTATAGTTTTCCTTAGTTATGACAGAAAGTAGGCATAAAACTTTTAAATCATTAAGATAAGATAGATAATGGGGTACTTTTTTCTAAATTTGCTAAATACAAATAGACTAAATTTTGTACATGTAACTCATAGTTAATAACTTGTTTGTTGTATATAGTTTTACTATGTTAAAGATAAAGCCTTTCATTTTTATTTAGACAAAAATGGGGAAATGTGGAATATTTGTTTCAAATATGTTACATTTGCTTATGCTGTGGAATATTTGTTTAATGTTGCAAAGATGTGTTACATTTTTTGATGCTACACTTGCTTTACTCTGTAAGGCTATCTTACTTTCTCTGCCTAAAACACCTGATTGCTATAAAAAAAAAGACCTGAAAATCCAATAACTAGGAAGAAGAGAGAAATAGGCAGAGGTTGCATGCAGAGAGAATAAATATTAGAAAAAATCTAGCCTTGAAAGGAAGAGAGGGAGGAGCAAGAAAGGGAGAGGGAAAGGAGGATGCCAGGGGCCAGCCACTCAGCCAGCAATGGAGTAAGAAGGAAAGAAAGATATCTGGAATAAAGAAATGTAAAAAGCCCAGGCGCAAAATGTAGTTAAATAGAAAAGTGATAATATGAGTTAGAAAAGCTGGCTAAAAACAAGCCACGTTAGGCCAAGCATTCATAAGTAAGTCTCATCTGGGATTTTGTTGGTAGACCTGCAAAGAGAAAACAAAACAAAACAAACAAACAAACAAAAAATCTACAACTTCACTTTGTGAAGTAAAAGCTGTGTCAATTATATTAGTGTATGAGACTGTAGTCTATGTGTCTCCAATTAATATATGTGATGGAAGGCTTTTAAATCATTTCAGAACATACAAATATTATCTTTATATGTACAAATAAACATAGAAAATCCTTTTAAAAAGTTTGAAATAAAAATAAATAGGTAAAGAACAACTATGTTCACTGTTTCAGTATTAAATATATATTTGCCATTTAAAATGTATGATGTCATTGCTATGTTGCTCATTATATCTATTTTTCATGGAAGTGCCCCTTTCCCATAATCTTCAATTCACAATTTAGGATTATTTTCTGGAAAAATTTCACTCTCTGGAGATGCTTACTCTGTAAGTACCAAAGGCTATGATGACAGATGGGTGATTGAAGGTCATAGCCAACTCAAGGAGATTTGCAAATAAATTTATTCCACCACTTAATTAAGCACATTAGTCTATGAAGGTTTAGGATAGAAGGTCATTTTTATCATGAACACCAACTGATATGTGAACACACGCCTTTATAAGTTAAAATTTTGTTAGTCTTGTTTACCATCCATGCAAGATCCCATTATGTTTATCAGCCAAGCTCTAAAGGTAGGTAACTTGGTCCAAATAAAGTTCTACCACTGCATTTCAATGACTCTGAATAAACACTTATCTCTGTGTACCTCAATCTCCATACAAAAAAAGAACATAAGTAAAACTCATCTCTATTTGAATATTTGCAACTAAATAGTATACATATATGTATGTATATGTAAAGAGATGATAACTATGCCAAAATATAGTAGATGGATAATACATAGGTAGGTTGATAATGGATACATAGATGATAGATAGTTGACATATAAATAGATGATTAATAAATAGGTAATACAAGAGGGATGGTATATAGGTAGGCAGACAGACAATAGATAAAAGTATGTTAAGTAGATAGATGCTAGATTGATGATTGACAGATATTAAAAATATAGAAATATACTAGTTGACTAGGTTAAATATAAGACATTAATACATAGACCTAGTCTCACTGCTGTCATTATCATCACCAACAACACTATGATCATTGAATCCCAGGAATGCTAAAACGTGAAATGTTATGTTATGATGCCTTTAATTTGAAGAATGTACCTGAGGTTGAAGATTTGACTAAAGGTTAAATTTGTATTTAACTAAAGGATGTTAAAAATGCCTCATTAAAGAGAAGTAGAGATGGTGATGTTTAAGCAATTAATAAGAAAAATCAATAAATTTTTAGAATTTTCTAGAATTTTATTATTATGTTTGTGAAATACTTCCAGATCATTTCTAGAGGAATCACTAACAACATTTCACACAAATATAAATATGTTGACTCTTCCCTTGTAAATCTACTTTGTGATTTACAAGTAACAGGAACTAAACTAATAGCATTGTCCAACTTTTAATTGTTTTTCTTATCAGATAAATCTAAGTTAATCTAAAATGTGGGGGAAGAAATCAGATACATTGTCAGTCATGAAGGTTTTCTAAGAATAAAATCCAAAGACAGAAGACATCACCCAATTGCAAAAACTTGATTATATAAAGCAACAATGTCAATATTGACTTGTTATTTCTTAAGTACTATTTTACTATATACTAAGCAAATATACAAAATGGTTACTTTTGGAGAGCCATGCAAGATGAACAGCAAACAGCTTTGGAACTCATGAAAAATGACTCATCAATCAGCATAACATGGTTGATGTTACTAGGAGAGGCAAAATCCTGAGGACCATGTGTCCTGGGGACCTCATGCTGTCATTGAGCATAACTCTGCTTATTTCCCTAGTAGTCACCACCGCCCCCCAAAAAAATTAGAATGAAATTTAGGAGAAAAAAAAGGAAGAAAAGAAAATCTCTTCATGGTAGCTGTAGTGTGCCACAGTGAGTCAGGCAGTAAACCCTTTGTCCATATATCTTAGAGTCATTGGTGTGGTTCAAGGCCTCTGGTTTCTGCTACATTATCATTTCTGGAGTCCTCACTGGGACTTATTCTGGATAACCTGTTGTTGTCCTGTGTCCTGGAGATCCTGCAATGTTGGGTCTGCAGGACTGGATCCTTCATGTGTTCCCACCAATCAAAGATTCATAGATGGGATGGATGTTGAGGTGGGCCAACTCATAACTGATTCTGGGCCTGGGTAGTTGCAGTTGGTCAGCCCACAACCTCTCACCTGTCCTCACCACAAGCGGGAGCTCTCCAACATGGCCCCAGCTAGTTCACCACCTGCAGCAATGAGCAAGGGACAGGACTCTCTCCTGCCTTCAAGCCCTCAGGGTTGGATCTCCTATACTTGTACCATCAGGGCCAGCTCTACGGTTTTATCCAGGTGAGGTGCCAGGGGCCGCTATCCTGACTGGCAGAAACATTTCTCCCACTCTTATGACCTCAGGGCAATCTCTTCTACCGGCCACAGGTGGTGAGGGGCAGGGGGCATCTCTTCCCTGCCCACACCACCAACTGACAGATGAGGGTGGGGCCAGATCTCCCTTGCTCATGTTTGGGGCCAGTTCACCCATATACCTGTCAACAGGGTCAGCTCTACTGTGCTGCCCAGGAGAGGTGTAGGGTCCACTTTCCTGAGTGCTGCAGCTGGTAAGGGGGAGGGTCACCTACAGGTGGCAAGGTCAACAGGGAGGAGGAGACACCCATGCCTCCACCAACAGGGTCAGCTCTTCTGTGCTGCCCAGGCAAGGAGAAGGGCCCTCTTTCCTGAGTGTTGTAGCTGGTACGTGGGAGGGACAGCTCCCTCATCTGTCACAGGCATTGAGGGGCAAGAGGTGATAGGGTGGGGGGAAATCTCTCCCCTGCCCACACACTCGCATGACAAACAAGTCGTGGGGACAACTCTCCCACACTCACAAATTCAGGGCTGGCTCAGCCACACCTCCACCAACAGGGTCTTTTCTACAGTACTGCCCAGGTGAGGTACAAGACCTGCTCTCATAAGTGCTGCAGCTGGCAAAGGGCAGGGCCAACTCTTCTGCTCTTATTACCTCAGGGCCAGCTCTTCCACCCACCACCTCAGGCATGGAGAGGTTGGGGGGAGTGTTGGAAGCTTTGCAGCCAAGTTTCGGAACAAGGCATCTGTGGAAACAGACCCTCAATTGGCAAGAACCAATAGCCCATGGTACAGCATGGGAATTTTGCAAAATTCATGCCCCTTGCAGGTTCTTTTCTCTCTCATTATATTGGTGATTATTTTGGAAGTTTTTAGTTTTACTTTGTCAGTTACAAATGCAATAGCTTTAAATTTCCCTGGAAATTCTCTTACTATTTGAATATTTTCCCCTAAGTTTCAACAGGGGCCTAATGCTTCTCAGACATCTTATCTGGAATTACTAACTATTACTAATTACTACTCCTAATCCTGGGAACGTTTCTGACTCAGTAAAGATAGTTAGGTACATATGAGAAAACAATACTTGGAACTCTAACCATGTCTCACAGTTCTGGGAAGGAAAGGAAAGCACACATACACAGAATAGGGGGAAAGTCTCAGGAATACACATACTGCCAACTGTTGAAAGTAAGTTCCCTGCACACTAAGCATAGAATCATTGGTAGGCTCTGGTATGCTCCAAGAGGAAATACTACAATAAAAAATGTGCTATGGATAGATCCATCTTTAACATATATAGGAGCTTATATTGTCAGAAGAAGTATGGCATAGAGAGATGGGAAAAGAGCTTTGTCAAGGTCTGCCCTTTACAGAGAGATTGAGACATGTAACCCTCTTGTAGAAAAGGGAACTGTATAAAAACATATCTTGCAGACATGAAAGAATTGTCTGGGCTTGAACATTATTGTCCTTAAAGTATTACACCCATCTCTATTTTCTAACTTTGTAACTGCAAGTAGCTGCCAGCTGTTATAAGTGTTCTGAGAGCAGGATGTGTTTGCCTTGATATTTTCTTAAGCCTGCAAAAATGCTAAACTCTATGTCTAGAAGAAGTTTATGCAGGGAGTGGGAAGGTGTATTTGGGGAAGCATAAGGGGAAATATTGGGAGCTTTCATAGTGGTTGGGATATATTACTTAAAATAGAGTGTATTTCTTAAAAGTCAAAAATAAAAGCCAATAATAAAGTTGTTCATGTAACCTTGGTAAGAAAAACTCTGTTTAAGCATAAAGACAGCTCAAGCGATTTGGGGCCACTTGAGTGCAATCCACTTGGTGGTCAGAAGTTTTCCTTGTGTCAACAGTCCTCCCCTGTCTCTGGATCTGAACTCCCGCTGAGGCTGGATCCTGGTAAGGGAGGGTATCTCTTCCCTGCTCAGGCCACCATGTGGCAGATGAGGGGTGGGGTCGAATCTCTCCTGCTCATGTGTTTAGGCCAGCTTACCATGCCCCTGTAAATAGGATCAGCTTTGCTGTGTTGCCCAAATGAGGTGCACGGCTCCTTTTCCCGAGTGTTGCAGCTGGTAAAGACAAGTGTCAGCTCCCTTGACAGCTGGAGGTGATGGAGCAAAGTAGGGGCATCTTTCCGTCACTACCACCACACCACGACTGAGGGAGGTACTACCAGATATGCCCCTCTCATGCCTTCAAGGCTTGCTTCCTCGTGTCCCTGACTACAGGGTCAACTCTACTGTGCTTCCCCAGGCAAGGTGCAGTATTTATTCTCCTGAGTGATAAAGCTGATAAAGGGTTAGGTCCCCTACATGCTGTAGGTGGCAAGGGATGGAAGGAGGAGAGCATCATTCCCTCACACATGCCGCCACATGGCATAGAGGGGAGTGACCTACTCTTCCGTTCTCATGACCTCAGGATCAGCTTGCCCATGCCCTGTGAACAGGGTCAGCTCTATTGTTCTGCCTGGGTGAGGCATAGGACCTTCTCTCCTGAGTTTTTCAGCAGGTGAGGGGTAGGACCAATTCTCCCTAGTGTTGCAGCCAATGATGGGTGGAACCAATTCTATACAACGGTAGCCAATTGGCCTTTAGTGATATCAGGAACCACAAAAATCAACAGAAGCCAAGGCTACATCAGAGCCGTTACCCCAGACAAGGGCCTCCAACAGCCGTATAGGCCTACACATCACCATGGCTCTGGGTAGCAATCAAATCACCCATCCCAACCAGCTCCTCACTTCTTTTGCCTCTTCAGGTATGCCTCTGTTCACAGGACATGAACCATTCTCTCACTCCATCATACCACACCACACTTCTGCTAAACATAGTAGTGCCAGAGCTAGAAAGTCTGGGTTGTATTTGGTTGAGTTCCTCACTCCCCAGCCTGGTTAAAATGTTTTTGTAAATGGCTTTGATGTAGAAAATATTGGGAAACAATTTAAAGTTCAGAAATGCACAGTTTCAATAGTTGAGTGAGGGACTCATTAAGGTCAAAGAACAAGAACAAAGGCAGCCCAGTTATTATTAGCTGACATTCCTTTCTTGCTAAAGATGGCCATTTTCGCCCTCAGTTTCCTGGTATGACTTAATAACAAATTGTTGATGGGTAGGTGTGCATTCTGAGGACTTAAAGTAGAAATGGCTGATTGTTTTTACATATAAAAGTTAGATTTATTATTCTTTGAAAGTTTCTGTAAGATTACCTTATGAGGTAAATAATAAATGATTGATCCTTTCTTTGTAACTGAAAACAGCTACCTGCCAATACAAAAGGAATGGGCTGAAATATCTTGACTTACTTAAAATTTGGTTAATCAATTATAAAAGAATCATTGCATAAGGGTAAAGATGTTATAGTGGGAAAATTAATACAAAAAAATCTTTATTTGTGGCTTCTAAGAAAAATGTGTAACTTGTGATCATAATGGGATTTTTTTCCTGTGTATAAATTTTAACTTGTTTTTGAAAATGTATAACTTGTGGTTGTCAGGTAATCTTTTCTTGCACAGAAAAATTTTATCTTAGGAGGTATAAAAGGGATAAGAAAAAAATAAGAGTAGAAGAGAAACATCAGAGAAGATAAAGAAAGAAAATGTCAGGGAAGATTTAGAAGGAGAACGACTGGGAGGAGGAGAAGGAAAAAAAAAGGAAGACAACAGGGTAGAAAAACAAAACAGGGTAGGAGCAGACAGAGAAAAACTAAAGTGGAGAATTAAGCATTGGCGCACAGATAAAGTTCCCACGTGTGTCTGTGCATGTGTCTAGTAGCTCTTCTGCTCCACATCTCGTCTTCAGTTTCCAAGTTGTAAGTGACTACAATCAACTCAGGAAGTAATAATTTCACATATAACATGACATTACCTGGGTCTACAACGTATAAATAAGTATATCCATGTCTATGACACTCTAAATGTGTACTGTGTTCTCAACAATGCCTTACTTGTTTATCCCTTCAATTTTCTTTCTGTGTGTGCATGTATGTTTATGGATGCACATGCAACTGTGTGTACATGGTATGGAGGTCATAAAGACTGACTTTTGGCTTTCAATCACTTTCAATGTTATATTTTGAGACAGGGTTTCTCACGGAACTTGGAACCTCCAGACTGCTTGGCCACTAAGTCCTAGAAGTGAATGAGTCTTTCCCTGTCTCTTTCTCTGTCTGTCTGTTTTTGTCTCTGTCTCCATATCTCTTTCTGTCTCTCCCGCATCCTTCTCCTCCCTCTTAAATTGTCATTCTTTTAGAGGCATAATTACTTAATTTATAAGTTGTTAGAAATGTTCTGTTTTATCATAACCAGAAATATTATAATCCCTCAACCTAGTTTACAAACCCTAACAGGTTTGGAGGGATTGAAATATTTCTGAAACAGTCTCACTCATGTGGTCATTTTTGATTCACTGTTCATGTGTCCTTAAACAGAAGATGCCTTTTCTCAAAGCTGGACCCAGTATTATATATAATTCAGTTAGCTTTTATACAAAATTAATATATTAAAATACTGTGTATATTTTAATTTTTTTCTCTTTACTGGCAAACATCACATTCTAAATAATGTCACATGAATTAAGATCACATTGATAGATGTATGTGTTTATTCTTAGTTCAGTCTATTTTTCTTTAGATGTTTTATAGTCAGATTGTGGAATCCACATGGAAATAGAATATCATTGTTGTCTTTAATCTCAGCATTCCGGAGGCAGAGACAGGTAGATCTCTGTGATTTCTAGACCATCCTAGTCTATAGAGCGAGTTCCATGACAGCCTCTACACAAACAAACTCTGTCTCAATAAAACACACAAGTAAACAAAAAAGAGAGAATACTGCCATCTTATTGGATTAACCCCTTTGTCACTTGAAATCTTCCCTTTTGATGTTAACAATGGTTATTGTTTCCATGATGCATGTCTTATTCTGAAACTTCACTTTGTAATTGGAATGTTTCTCAGCCAGAACCGCTTTTCTATTCCCTAATATACACTTATGTTTAACTATATACCAATTGAAATTTTTTGTATGTATGGATGGATTTTTAATATTGACTAATTTTCTCTTCAGTTCTATACTGCATATTTAATGCATTAATGATTTTTAATATGAGGCATCAATATATTTAATACATTAATAATAGACTCAGAGTCACCAATAATGTGTTGGTGTCTGATTAAGGGAACAAAATGAAAGTACTCCCCAATGCGGTCAATTAGCCAAAAGTGATCCTAGATTCAAGTTCTTTTAGTTCTCCCTGTGTCTTCTTTTGTCCTTGTCTGTCTAGTCTATCAATCTGATTATGTCCCTACTTGAATGCTGTCTTGTGATTCTGTCTGTCCCTAACTCTATGTGTATACATCTGTGTCTGAGTGTGTCTGTCTGGGTGTGTCTCTTGCTAGCAAAGAGCTTTGCTCTCTCTTTTATTGAAAAGCACAGAAAGCATCACATGCAGATAAAATGCTGAACATTTTATATTAATTCTTAACAGAATTTGACAAGGGCTTAAGTCACTGACCCCAAATGACTCAAACAACAGTACTATAAATAACCTTGTTAATCAAGCATTATCCATATGTTGCATTTAACATTTATGGCAGATATTCATTTTAGAAAATGGCTTTCAACTTATATATGCTGTTTTCATCAAATGATTATCACAGTGCATGTACAACCATACACAAGTTATCTTTGGGTCAAGGACATAGAAGACTACATAACTTAAGATCACACCTACTCATTACCTTAAAATTAATTAAATGAAAAATCCAAGAAAGTAATGTTGGTTGTTATATTGTTCTCTTGTAAGCTGGTAAAACAAGTGGGTTAAGTTATATATTACAATAACAGTCTTAAATGACCTTAAGGTGTGTTGTTAACTTTGGCTGTGAGATCCCAGAAAAGATGTAGTCCCTTAGAATGGTGGGATATTATTATCACAAGGCTTTACAACACTATTCAACACATATTTTGAGTTACTTCAACTATTTCTTAACTGTTATTCGTCTATGCCCCACCACATAAAAACATGTTCATTATTTAGTCTTTTGGTATCTTTACTGCACACACTAGGGATAGTAGCATACACTTTTGACTTGCTGCAATGTAACATAACATATGCATACAATTTCTGCATCAACACCACTTCTCTATTTGTGACACTGGTTCAAAGCTAAGATTAATACTGGAGGTTTATCTACACCATAACCAGCAATGTTTTTGTTTAAAAATAGTTATAAGAATCCAAAATTTTAAGTTAAGAATTAAAATGAGTTTGATGACCAATAATTGTATATTATTTCAACTGTTATTATGGCTTTATGTTACAGGTGCATATACTAAAGATTCAAGCTCTTTATTAACTATGGGGCACTGATATTCTCTTGTTTATTTTTTTTGTAAGACTCTGAGTGGAAAGTAGCTTATTAGTTCAGCTGGAGACTCCAGTTAGACAGAACATGCTTTTTAAAGATCTACAAAGCTGGTTTGAGAGATCTTTTACTCGAGAGCATTTTATAAGCAGAAAACATTCTGTGATCCACTGGATGGAGTCTACTCAACAAACCTCAGTTCATTAGTCTGTGATACTGTTTCCCATTAATAAAGAAGGTAAATGGAGAGAAATGTGCTTCTATTAAAAATGGTTCTTGATAATCTGTTTCATGCCATTCATTTATTTTAAGGAGAACGTTTTGAACAAACTAAAAATAAAAGTCCCTAAATTTAAAGATATACCTAATATACAGGATTAATTTCCATCTGGATGCTATATAATCCCATCCTTTGATGTGATAATTACTGGTTTTAAGAAAGCAATTGAGGACAAAAATACAAAAAGCATCCTCAAATTAGGGGTTTTACTGCAAAATTCAAGTATCTGAATGCTTTGGAGATGTGTAAGAAGAGATATTTGTGCCAGACTCGTGGGAGAAACTGGGACAGAAAATAATCATGACTTCTGCTTGGTCAGTCCATTCCATTCTATTTCCCCTAGCCTTTCTGGTCCTGTGCTAAGTAAACATTCACATTTAATGGTCCTTTATATTCAGCTCTTAAACAAAACATGCTTTAAATATAGATTATGATCTAAGTCTAAAAGGCACCTCAAAAACAGGCAAGTTAGTTCATGTCCCTTTTGCCAGCACTCAGGAGTCTGATGAAGGCAGTTGATGTGTGTTTGACAGGAGACTAGGCTACAGTGTGAAACCTGTCTAAAAACAAAATCAGTGTTCTGGCTTGTTTTGTGTGTCAGCTTGACAAAGGTTAGAGTCATCAGAGAAAGTAACCTCAGTTGAGGAAATGCCTCTATGAGACCCAGCTGTAAGAAATTTTCTCAGTGGGGGAGGCACCAGCCTATGGGAGGAGGCACCAGCCTATGGGAAGGTGGTCCTGGGTTCTAAAAGATGGATGGCTGAACAAGCCATGGGGAGAAAGACAGTAAGTATTACTCCTCCAGGACCTCTGCATCAGCTCCTGACTCCAATGGCCTGCCCTGTTTGAGTTCCTGTCATGTCTTCCTTCAGTGATGAATGGCAAAGCTGAAGTGTAAGCCTAAAATATCCAGTTCCTCCCCAACTTGCCTTTTGGTCACGGTGTTTCATGTCGGCAAAAGAAACACTAACTAAGAAAAATTGGTACCAGTGTAGTGGAGTATTGTTATGACAAGTCTGATGGTGTTGCGGAGAGGACTGTGCAATGACTTTGGAACTTTCAGCTAGAAGAACCATTGAATGGTAAGAGAGTGCAGAAAACAGAGGCCTGGCTTGCAAAATTTCAGAGGAAAGTTTAAAGACTCTATGAGGGCCATTGATATTTTGAATTGAGATTCTGTGGTTCTGGTTAGCGGGGCTGAAGAATCAGCTGTGATTAACAAGATGCCCAAACTTCTAAAGTGAAACCTTTATTTTACTGGGACAATTGATGCTGGTCAGCTGGAACTAAGTAGTAAGAAGACACCAGCATCACTGGTGATATCTTCTGGGAAGTGTTTCCTGAGAGCACAGAGAAACTGTTCCAGAGGCAGTTAAGGTTGTACGTCATGCTGGTAGCCAGACTTGGTAATGCATAAGTGTCACCCAGGTTTTGGATTCATGAAGAAGTCATGGAAGGCAGCTGAAAGTTGGCACTACTAGTGTAACAGGAGGAGCAGGCTGCTTGTCGTCCTGGCCACCGGCTATCTTACACCTGAAATAATCACACAGAAACGATATTCATTTAAACACTGCCTCGCCCATTAGCTCTAACTTCTTACTACCTAATTCTTACATCTTAACTTAACACATTTCTATTAATTTATGTATTGCCATGTGCCTGTGGCTTACCAGCAAGATTCTAACCAGTGTCCGTCTCAGGCAGAAGATCCATGATGTCTGCCAATCTGTCCTTCTTTCCAGCATTCAGCTTTGTCTACTCCCCCTACCTATGTTCTGTCCTATCAACTAAACCAAGGAAGTTTCTTTATTCATTACCCAATGAAAGTAACAAACAAATAGAAGGAACTCCTACCCATACAAGAGGCCAGGAAAGGCCATTGGTGAAGCTGCAACCTCAGTGGCAGTTGAAGGCCAAGGGCTGAAGGGGTCATGCAAAGAGTTGAGACTTGGCACCATGAAAAGAGACTTTAAGAGGCTACTAGTGAAAGTGCAATTCAGTTGCAGTAAAGGATCCCAGGATTTTGGTGATGCAGGTACCATGGGAAGACCACTGAGAACAGTAGCAGCAGTGGAGTGGAGCCAGCCAGAGTCTAGAAGATAGCATATGCAACAGAAGGCATCACTGGGGAAGTGACCCAAGCCCTTTGGAGGAGTCCAGAAGATCATAAGTGAATCCCAGATAATTGGACCTTGAGTTATTTATGTGTTGGAGTTTGGGTTTGCTTGGTTGAGATTGTGACAGTACCCTGGTTCTTCCCTTTGGAAGAGTTGTTTAATTTTGATTTTTAAAAGACTTGAACTTTTAAAATGGATTGGCTCTTCTAAATAGACTGAAATTTTAATGTATTTGAACTGGTAAAGACTGTGGAACTTAAAAAATTATTTATTATTGATGTGGTATCTTGGGAACGAATACGAAAGCAAGGGATGTGACTTAATAATGATACATTTGTGTGTCAAGTTGACAAGGGGTCAGTTGTATCTAACTAAGAGAATTAGTTCATTAGAAATTAAGACTATATGTACACTTGTGGAAAGATGCATACGGTGAACCTCCAGATCTTGTCAACGATTCTTAAATGAGATTGGCATCTACTACTAACCATTGAGATCTGAATGAATCTTCCCTTCACCTGGTTTTCTTACCAGGAAAGAAAGAACTTGGTGCATTCAATCCATGCTAAAATAGACATCATGACTGCTAAGGAGGATCAAATATTGCATCCTGTAGCTCAATGAATTTTTATTTCAGGCATATCAGTGATAGAAACCTGCAGGTCTTTAAAGAGATGGATAAAGAAAAATATAAAATTTTCAGCTACAAGAATCACTGTAGAATACATAATTTAATTTTTAATGTATAGATGGAAAAACAGAAATCAAGAAGGTTTTATTTCCTGACACCAAACCAAGACAATTTCTTTTCCTACACATAAGCCTATTGGAAGTCCCAAATAAAGACTATCATTTGCCTTAGGAATTTTAACAAAACTAGCTATTTAAAGAAAATAATGTTGGGTTATTTGTTTTCATTCTTAAAATCCTCTATTAGGTATATCCTATAATTGTATTCAATATAAATATGTAGAAACCCACAAAATATTAGAAGTTTTTAATATTTTCAAGTATACTCTAAGTGAGCAATATGTCTTCAAATATATACCTTAGATGCCAGCCTCAAACAAACACCATAGAGTAACATGCTCACATGGAATGTACATGCATCTCTCAGACATTGGTAAAACTAAGACATAAGTTAGGCATTACTTCAAAAGTAACAAACAGTTGGTAACAGAGTATATGCCCAGAACTCTAGCGTACAGGCTGTACAGTGAGACTAGCTCTCTCCCTCCACCATCACCATATGGATATGGATCTATAATATATATATATATATATATATATATATATAGCATATATGTAATACTCTATCAAGTAATTTGAAAACAAAAAATAATCTTTAAAAAGTATTGATACTATCGGTATTGCTCTTTTGAACAGCAATTAAACTTGATAATATCATTCCGAAGAATGTATACAGGTTGCCTTAACATTTCCCAGCGACAGACCACATAAGAAACCATCTTCAAAAAGTCTGATTTCCTTCTCATTTTCACATTGTTTGCTTCCTTGTGTTTCATTTTGTTTTTTCTCATTCTAATACTCTTCCAGATTTTTAAAGTGCATCCTTCCCTGTGGCCACAGGTGTCAGGCTCCTGGAAGAATCTCGAAGAAACCTGTGATGGCTGCAGAATCAGGTAGAGCCAATGCTTCAGTTAGTACTAAACCCCAGAGGACTGTGTTTTAGTACAAAGCAGCCTGTGTTTTAGACAAAGAGTGCTCTACCAAACATTCCTGTCTGGCAAAGAATGTGCTGCAACTGTTTACTGAAGTGCATGGTAGGTAACCTACTCATTCAAGAGTTCTGCAAGCCAGCACTGGAAAAGGGAACAATCTGTCACAATCAAAAGGGATTCCCAATTCCATTCTGCTTATAATTCTATGACCATGATGCAGTTCCTCTTTTTACATCTGTCTTATTCTTTATTCTAATTCCCACATTGTAATTTGTGTGATGTAATTGGTGGTCTTTAGTGTGACAATGAGCAATTAACAACTACAGGCCTTTATGTTCATGCAGATGTAAAAACACCCTCCATTCTAAGCTGTGTTTTCCCAAGCCAGTTATGGAAAAGGAGCACACAAGTATAAATTTCTTATTGACTATAAAAGACCCTTCACTTGTGGAAGAATTACAGATTTAAAAACAAGAACTGTGTAATTGAGAACATAAAACAGTTTATAGTCTTCCTATACAACAGGTTTGAAGTATGTATAAATTGTGGAAGGGCTAATGTATATTATTCTGCATACTTACTTTTATATGAAAAGAATACTCACAATCTCAACTTTGAAATTTTCTAGAATGTATTATAATAGTATTAACTATGGGTAACACATTGTACTATAGATTTCATGAATTTGGGGGATATTAGGCTCCAGTTTTATAAAACCAGTTTTATAAAAGGAAGTACCATCATCAGAGAGAAGTGAGCATGTTTTCTGCCCTGTGCGCTGCAGAAATCTGAGGACCCAGTCTTTGCTACCATAAGGTCTGGCACCCTTCTGGCCCAGAATCTATATGAAAGTTGCTTTCAGGCTTGCTAAGCTACAGTGGGGCTTCAGGTCTATTCTCCTTGCTGTCAGATTTAGTCACCTGCTTGACCACTGTTCTACATAATTCTCTTCAGTGCAGTTGTTATCTGTTTTGGATCTCCATCTCACCCATCCTCCTATCCTCATCTGTTTGTTACTGAACCATATAATTAACATTTACAGAAGGCCACCAGGCTTCTACAGATGCACCTGGGCAAGCTTAGTTCACTGCACTGCTGCCTGCACAAAGCAATCCAGTCTGTTCCCCAGGCTGGCGGCTCGCCCTGGCCCTCTCCCTGGCTCTTATCTACTCCGTGCATTTGTTATTCAATTTCATATCATCTATTCTCTGCCACTTAGCTCTTTGGTTTCTGTTTGTCTTATTTCTCAAAACAGTTCCTCGAGTGCATTAATTGTACTTTTTGTTAAAATGAGTATCCAATGTTTAACAATGTTGAAAAGGTCTATGAAGCTTGTATTTTAATTTCTTGCATGTTACTAAAGGCATCTGTATGGTTTTAAAAAGTGGATGGGGAAAGTAATAGAGTCTTCTGGCTGCAAGAGACACTGGTGATATCAGTTGATTTTTAACGTGTAAATGGCAAAATGGAAATCAAAATTAACTGATGGATTTCTCTCAAAAAAAGAGATTTATTTATTTATTATACATACACTATTCTGTCTGCGTCTCTGCCTGTCCAAAAGAAGGCACCAGATCTCATTATAGAAGGCTATGAGCATGCTGGGAATTGAACTCAGGACCTCTAGAAGAGCAGCCAGTGCTCTTAACCTCTGAGCCATCTCTCCAGTCCTGATGAATTTCTTTATATGACACAAAAATATAGGCAGAATTTTCTGGCTTTCTGGACTATGGAGAGTTGCAATTAAGAGGCCACATTTTTGCCTAAAAATCTGATAACAGAACTAGCTATTCAAAAGAAGAAATGCTGTTGTTTATCACTTTTAAAGCAGGCCAGTCATTTCCTCTTAGCTCTATAAACTAATGAAGTATTGGGTTTCTAAATAGTTATAAATTATCTCAACATATCTGAATGTTAGAAGGGTATGGCACACACTCCTATCATCTCAGAACTTGGGAGATGAAGGCAGAATTAACAGGAGTTCAAGGTTATCCTCAATCACATAACAAATACAAGGTTATCCGAACCTACATGGGACCTTCTCCTAAAAACCCAAACAAGCAAAACTAAAATAAAAACTATATATATCATAGTAAAGTTCAGGCAAATTACTCAAAAATAGACAAATTATGGTACATGTACATATAATACTGTGCCCTTTCTTTTATTATTTTTAATAATTATCTTTTCAAAGTAGACATTCTGCAGTGAGGCATATCTGATTGAACACATTGCTATTATCTCTGAAATGGTAATTACTGGGGTAAATTTTAATGATGAAAATGGGAAAAACATAAAAAACGAAACGTCGTGACGACTTGAAGAGCTTGCTGTGAGTGGGCTGTGAGGACATGCTCAGAGCAAAGGACACCATTTCAAATGACAGACTTTTGCTTAATTCTGCTGCTGTGAGAGAGGCTGGCTGAGATGAACAGACCTAGTGTTCCTTCCTAAGACATCTCAGTAGTGTGTGTGTGTGTGTGTGTGTGTGTGTGTGTGTGTGTGTGTGTGTGTGTGTGTGTGTGAAAGAGAGAGAGAGAGAATGTCTATGTGTACATGCATCTATTAGTTTGTGTATATGAAAGCCAGTGGTGGACATTGGTTGTCTTTTCCCTTCTCTCTCCACCTTAGCTTTTCAGATATGGTTTTCTGCTGAGCTTGGCATTTGCCAGTTCAGCTAGACTGGCTAGCAGTGAACTCCAAGAATCCTTTTCTAGCACTGGAATTACAAGACCCAGTAAACTTGCCCCCACACTCCACACATGGCTGTTTAATATACATCCTAAGTATCTGAACTTGGGCCCTTATGTCTGTGCAAAAAGAACTTTACTGACTGAGCCATTTCTGTAGCCTTGATTCAACTGTGAGTTTGGTCTGGCATGTATTTTCAAAAGGTGTAGTTATTTAGAAATATTGTCAAGAGTTTATTTGACCCTAAGCGTGTAGACTTAATCAATGACATAGGGTTGCTAAGTTTTCCCAGGAGCAGATTTACAGGATCCTAGATGGATTTACTTATATCTTCCTGAGTAGCTACTGATTGAGTAGGCAGGAGAACAAGCACCTCAGTGGCCAGGGAGCGACTCTCAACAGAGCTGAGTGCATACAGCTTCTGATTCAAGAGAGGATGACAGTCTATGGGTCTCTGCCATGCCTTCTTCTGTCTTTCTAGCTTAGGGACTGTGTCTATCTAGAAACCTTCCTGTTCGTTTAACGGGAAGCAGTTTCAGCTGAACCATGTGAATCATGAGCACAGGCATGTCAACACATCAGAGGGTATGCTAGAGAGGAAGCAGACAGAGGAGAAGATACAGGAGGAGATTGACCCTCAAAGCATTGTATTAGGTTGGTTTTGTTCTCACGCAGGTCATGGAGCATGGTCTTTTTACCGTACTTCAGGATACATTTTGAAAATACCAACTGTACAGACAGGAGAATGAAATAAAAAGCAAATTTTAGTGCTTCTTAGCTGGTTTCCATTAGGAGATCAAAGATGATGCATCACTCGTATACTTCTGAGTATAACTGTTTTTAACTGTGTGTGATGAAGAAACAAGCACTCAGACACTGTTTTAAGTACACATCTCAGTTAGCTTTAGAAGACACTTTTTAATTAGCTCTTGTAATGAGATTGCCAGACTGAAAACAGCCATATAAAAGCTATAGATAACATAATATTAACATGCTGTAGTGTGAGTTAAACAAAATAAAAAGAATTTTAAAACTGATAAGGAAAATATTGACACAAAAATAGAGTAAAATCAACTTGTGTTTGGGGAGATGGTTCAGTATATAAAACACTTAGGGCAAAAGGATGAAAATCAGAGTTTGATACCAGAACCCACACAAATGCCTGTGTTCATAGGACAGGACATCATACCTATAATTCCGTCACTCAGAAGGCAGAGGCGAGATCCCCAGAGCAAGTTGGCTAGCTACATTAGCCTGATCAGTGAGCTCTGGGCTCAATTGAGAGAACTTGCTTCAATGAGCAATGTAGAAAGTAACTGAAGAAGACTCTCAACCTCATATCCAGCATCAGGTCTCCACACATGAGCACACTTTCACATGCACACACCCCCAAACACACATGTATCTACAAATGTGGACACAAAACTATGTACTCATATTTGTGTAGTTCCACTCTGAGCTAACCCTAATGGGAAAGACCTCAGGAAAACGAGCTAATCAAGAATAGTAACTTAAATATATAAAAGTGTCAAGAATGAGGAGGTACATATTGTGAACCTTACCTGTAATATGTCTATGATACAAGATAGATAAAAAACAATAAAACATGGAGCATGCCTCTTACTAGACAGTGCACTCAAGACTGAAACCCTCAGCCTAGCAACTTCAATTCAGAACCTAGCATTCTAGATTCACAATCATGACCTAGAAACCAAGAGTAGGTTGACACGTTAGTTCAAATACTCTCCTTATCAGAGTAGATTTTCCAGCACCTTTTACCGAAAAACAAAGCAAAAGGACAGGATTGAAATCCTCTTTCAACAATCCTGAGATCTTTGATCCTCTGAAACTCAAAATGTTTGATACCAGATTACAAAAATACCAGATATAACCTGAGCTTGAGAGGCACTCTTTCTCATCATTTGCAGGACTGCTAGCAGTTGCAGAGGTTTGTCAAATAAAACCTGTGTGTGAAGGTGAGGGGTTGGAGTAACAAGACTGTAGATGACTCTCTAACTCATCTACAATGAAATTGATGAGTAGAAAGCTTCCTTCCCTGCTAACCTTCTAAAACCCGAGAAAGTCTTAGTTCTGCACACTAACCCTGTAAGTTTTCAAGACACTTCACTTAGAACCTGTCCTGATGGTTAGTCAGTGTAGGCAGAGACTGCTCTGCTCATTCATTTCCCAGCTGCCCAGACAGGTTATAATTACACAGAAACTATATTAAATACAACACTGCTTGGCCAATTAGCTCACGCACATTTTTAGCTAGCTCTTACATCATGAATTAACCCATTTGTAGTCATCTATGTATCACTACAAGGCTTGTGGTTTACTGGTAAGGTTCTCAGGCATCTGTCTCCCTCGGCAGGTAGGTAGTGTCTCCCTGACTCTGTCTACTCTCTCTAAGTATCTCTGTTTAGATTTTCCACCTGGCTATATTCTGCCCTGTCATAGGCTCAAAGCAGATTCTTTATTAACCAACAGTAATAAAACATATTCACGGCATACAGATGGGAATCCTACATCAAGTCAGGTCCTATGGTGGGGATTTCCAGCTCAGTTTACAGCCTGCATCCCTCCTAACGAGCAGACTTTAGTTCTGCCACCTAAGTCTCCTTGTTCCTCTGACACAGCAAACACAAACCTACTCACTTTTGTACAGTTCAATTCATGCTCCCCCCCGCCAAAAAAATCCAGTGTTTGATCAGATTTTACAGTTTCCTTTCTTGTACAGTTTCGAATAAACACCAAAACTCTTGACATATTCACCTCAATTCACAGAAAATGTTCTCTATTCCCCTAATATTCTCACTCCACTTTCTAGATTTATGTCCCTATTCAGTACTTGCACACTGATAGTCTACAATGACCTCATATGGTTTTTCTCACAGTAAACATGCCCTATACAAAACAAAGATTTTAATGATGTGTGACCTATTGGCTAAATATTTAAATAACTGAATATCTTCATGTTTGTGTATGTCTTGCTATGTATAAGTACCACTTTTAGACATTATGGATATACTTTTTAAAAATGACATTCTGTAAGTGTGTCCTTCTAACTTGTCCATTTATAGGTGAAAGATTTATTTCTGTGAGTTTACTTGCTGTGGAAAGAAAAATTCCTAAATTTCTACTGGTTTCATCTTCTAACTTTTTTGTAAAGTGGAATATATTTTAACATGTAAAGGTCTCTCATAACTACAGAGTTCAGAACCTTTCACCCTCACCCACATACTGTGAGAGCCAAAGTTTTAATTACTTTGCTTTAGAGATACATGTAACAAAAATGCCTCTAATCTGCAAGCCCCTTGTGCAAGTTCAGATAGTTCCTAAAATGTTGGATGCTATTATTTATGGAGATAATAAGTCACATTTTTTTACATTTTTTTTTACTCACCTAAAAAAGTTTGTTTGACTAGATGTGCTTGATCACATGTGGGCAGGAGGTTCACAGGCAGGAAATATGTCAGGATATATGCTTACCCCTGATTGGACCTGATGGGAAAAGCAATGAATTATGGGTTTTCCTTCTTAAGTCACTACAAACCATGACTTGGGGCCATTTCTCAGGAACCTAAGTATGGACCTGGGCAGAACCCATCCACTAGCCAGTATTAATTAAAGCTTGCTTCAAATTTGGCTTTAAACTGTAGTTGTGGTCTTATTCTGGATTGATGTGATTAATAATATTTTATTGAGGCATGCTTGACAAATCAAAACAAAACATTCACATTCAAGGTGTATAATAATATTAAAATGCACTCCAAAATTAAAAAAAAACAACTCAGTGTGAAGAGTAGAGTTTGAAAGAAAATTATACAAATGAAGCATTGAAAACCATTATTGTAAAGAACCCTGGGCAGTGTTCATACTGCATGCCCTCTATATGAGTTGTAATCTCCATTCTAAATAAATGGCTGAAGCCCTACACAGAAGACAGATCTTGAAGGATTCTATCATTATCTTTGTATGTACTAATTATCCCTTTCTTGCAAAAAAACAAATATATATGTGTGTATATCATTTTAAAAAAAAACATTCAATTTACTTCCAAATTCTCATCATAGTCAGGGAAAGGCAGTTTTGCATATAATTCTTGTTTCTATATTATCTCATTGGACCATGTTATTAAAAGAAGAATATGATTCTTTACTTTATAGGCAAAATAAGATAAATTCACCAAAAGTGCCTGGCTCATACTTCTCATCCTAATTCTAATGATATTTGTGCAAATATGAAAAATTACCTTATTGCTCTATAGTGAAGCAAAACTATAACTTTATATTCTCTGTGAATTAATACTAGATTCATTTCCTAGGAAATGTTTTCTTATTTCCTTATGAGATCCCAGTAGAATGAGAATTAAACTTGGATTAAACAAGGTATACTTGTTTCAAAGCTTTTCATTACATGTTAATAGTTCAGGGATTTTATAATCAAATATGTCAGGTATTACATGTACATAAACACTGTGATATACAGTTCATGGAAATTATTATTAAAAGAGAATATTTTTAATAATATCTTCATCCAGAATTGTTTATAAATGTTAAGTACACACTGATAGTATTTTTAGGACAATAGCTAGGAAGGCCAAATTATGAGATAAGGAATGCTGTGCACAGATCTTGCTACAGCACACATTTGGACCTGGAGATATCTCTTCAATAATAGAAAGAGCAATCACCTACAGTGTACAAAATTCTCAGTTCAACCCCTAACCCCACACACTGAAATGTGTAACCTATATTCTTTCTGAAGACTAATTGATTGCAAGTTTTAAATGAGCTACAAATTTGATGACATGATAAAATGTGCCAAGTGAACTCCAAGATACATACTTATTAATAATTGTCATTAATGATTGGTGTGGTCTGCATAGTGACAGTTGCTGCTTGATAACATCCCAGCATTTCAACATTGCAGACCACACTTCTCCAGTACCTTTTTACTTTCATTTTTAATGATTCTCACTGTCAATGCATTTCCTTTTTGAGAAATTTTTCATGAGCTTTGGTAAAAGATGAAAATGTACACAATGGTAGACTCTCTAAACAAAATAATTCCTTGGAAAAAAATAATCCCCACCACCTCAAAAGCAGGAATCCCATTGTGCCTTCCTAATTATACCAAGAACAGGAAAATTAGAGATTTACTAGGCACACCTGATCCCAAGGATGAAATGTCTACAATTCGTAATCATAGCCTGAGGCCATTAAGGACAAGAGTTCGGTCAATAAGCATAGAGGAGTCAGAATGGTATGGTGTAACATAAAAAGAGTAAGACATCAGGACCTTCCCTTTGGGAGTGTTCTGAGGGAAACAGGCCTATATAGTAAGACTAAAACACAATTAGGGAACATCTCAGAGCTTATCCTCTTGACAAGTGAACTGCTCTTAAATTGTAGCCTAGCAGCTGGCCCCAGAAGAAGTCCTTTTCCCAAGGTCAAGCATTTGGATTAGGGCATCTATTCCCTCCAGGGCTTGAGGAAAGTTCCTGTGTGTTAAAAAGGGAGACAGTCTTATCTCCAGCAAGAGAAACTTGCTGCTCTTTCATTCAGGTAGACTTATCAAAGTCAAGGCTTGCTCCCTCCAATCCCTGATCTCAAGGCACACCCCACCTCACATGCCCCCTTTGTCCTGTTTAATCCTAGGAGCTATAAAAGGTGGAGTCTTTGGGACCTGAACCCCCACTGAAGCAGGTCTCCAGCAATTGATATTAACACCTAATGTAGTACAGCCTAAATTATATTTATAACAGTTCTATGAAATATAAGAAAGTACTCAGCTAATAGTGATTAGGTCAAGGTGATTCTTTTTCTTTTCTCTATTTGCTAAGCATCCTAAATTAATCACATGCTATCATGTAAAAATGAAAATCCAATAATAATTTTAATGTGCCCTTTCCATATTAATTTAATTTTTCTATATTAGTTGTTTGTTCAAATAAACCTCTGGTTTCTGATATAAACAATGTATTCACAGGTATTTCTTAACATATGTTTCTATGAATTAATGTTTTTAACAAAGTATTTACAGATGTATAATTTGTTATCTCATTTAAATTTCATAATCTATTGATTTTGACAGAGGTAGTTAGAAGAATCAAATGGTCCATTGCTAAAATAAAGAATTAGCAAGAATACATTTGAGTGTGGAGGTAAAGGAAAGATAAATAGCTCAGTGTTAGATGTCTGCGGTTTAAGATGGCACTAAGACACAAAAGGATATACCTTAAGTTGATCACATACTTGTACACAAAGCAAGTCTCAACAGATACAAGAAAATCGAAATAACAGCCTGTATCTTATCTGACCACTGTGAATTAATCTGGATATCAACTACAGAAAGCTTACAAATTCATATAAACTGTACAACTCTCTACTGAATAAAAAATGGGGTAAGACAATTTAAGAAAGAAATTAAAGAAGTTCTAGAATTCAATGAAAATAAATATACAACATACCCAAAATTATGGGGCACAATTAAGACAATTCACAGAGTCAAGTTCATAATGTGAATTGCCTGTATTAAAAAAAATTGGAGAGATTTCATATCAGTAACTTACCTACACACTTTAAAATTCTGGAGAAGAAGAAACCACACCAAAAAGAGAAGGTAGCAAGAAATAGTCACACTCAGACCTGAGATTAATAAAATAGAAACAAAACAACGACAGAAAATACAATTGTTAGAGAAAATCAATACGACTGACAAAAATATTATCCAAAATAACTAATGGGCAGAAAAAATATCTAAATTAACAAAATTAGAAATGAGAAGCAGGACCTGACAGACACTGAGGAAATCCAGAAAATCATTAGGATATACTTTAAAAACATGTACTCCACAAAATTGGAATGTCTAAAAGAAACTGATAATTTTTTAATACATATAACTTACCAAAGTCAAATCAAATAAGCAATTAAATAAACCTATAACTCCTAGTGAAATATAAGCAGTCATTAAAACTGTCTCCCGCCAAAAAAAAAAAAGACCAGATGGTTTTTGCAGAATTCTGCCAGACTTTGAAAGAAAAGTTAATGCCAATACTCCTCAAATTATTCCACAAAATAGAAACAGAAGAAAAATTGACCAGTTGATTTTACAAGGCCTCGATTATTCTGAAACTCAAACAACATAAAGACTCAACAAAGAAGGAGAATTACAGACCAATTTTCCTTATGAATATAAATGCAAAACAACAAAATATATGCAAACCAAATGTAATTAGAAGCATAAAAGGCCTTTGACAAAACCCAATACCACTTCATGATAAAACGTCCTGGAGAGCTTAGGGATACAAGAGACATAATAGAGGCAGTTTACAGCAAGTTGATTTAAATAGAGAGAAACTCCAGGAAAATAAAGCACTCTAATCAACATGAACAAAGTTCATATGAATTTGCAGAGACTAAATCAACATGCACAGGACCAGCAAGAGTCTGTACCAGGCTCTCAGCATAAATATATGGCTTCTAGTTTAGTATTTTTATGGGATTCCCAGGTGTGAGAATGAATGGGTCTCTGATTCTTGGGCCTTCTCTTGGTTTGTCCTACCCTACTTCAATGTAATAACTTTTGTTTTAACTTATTATATCTTATTTTGTTATATTTTTAAGAAATGAATGAATAAATGAAAGCATAGCCACTAGGGTGAAAGTTAACAATGAGCTATCATTTATTCCTGCTGGCTAGGGAAATGAGTTTTCTCTAAAGGAATGATACTAGGCACACCAACCACTTCAGGAAAGACCTCATGCTTAGGAATAGTTGGTCAGCATATAATGAACTGGACAGCTGTTTCTTTTTCCTTTCTTCTTGTGTGTGCTTTTATTTGATTACAATTTGGTGAGTTTTGTTTATTTTGTTTTCTGGGTTATTTTTTTTCTTCTGTTTGGGTGTTATTTTATTTTGTTTTCCTTTTATTTATTTATTTTTTCCATACATTGTTTTGTTTTATTTTTTCCAGGTTTGGGGCATTTTGTTATTGTGTTGGATTTCTATTGTTTATTCATTTATTTATTGAGAATGGACTTGAAGTTGGGCGGAAGAAGGATCTGAGAGGACTTGGGGGAGGGGAAAATATTATCAAAACGTTTAAATTTAAAAAGTGTTTTATATAATGAAATATAATAAAAAGGAAATAAAATCAAAGTTCTCTAGGCAGGAAAACTATAAACACCTACAAAAACTGAAAACAATAAAAATATGGCACTAAGATGCCAAGTTGGACAGGACACATGTAAAAATACTGGAAATGATAGGATCTTCAAACAGGTGAGGCTAGAAAGAAATCAGAGGACCTCGGTACTAAATCTTGATCTGTAAGTGGAGAATGGAGGAAGACTAAGCCTCACCAAAATAAGCATTAGTGACAGGTGGGAACTAAGAGAAAGTGCAGCCAGGGGAGCCCAGATATTCCAGGGAAGAAAGTAATCAACAATGACAAATTAAGAGGTGAACACACAGGAATGGACACCAGGTTTAAATATATGAAAGCCACTCTTGCTTTGCAAGATATGGAAAAAAACTTGTCTTATACTCAGAACTCTGATGTAGAAGACAGAATTTTAGGTGGCTAATTATACACCATTCTGTGTCCCTGAGGCTTATTACCCTGAAGCATTTGTTTCATACTCAAATATAATAATTTTAGTATTACCACCTAGACTGCAAATAACCCTACTCAGCATCAGAGAGGAGATAATTATCCTCAAATACTCAGACATATTAAATCAAATTACAGACATTACAAATAAGAATAAATAATGAAAATTATATTTTTTTCACTTAGACTCAGATATATTTACTCTCCCCCCGCCACTGAAAATTGTTTCTTTTCTCTTACTAGATCCTGACTACAGTTTCACCTCCTTCTACTTCTCCCAGTTCCTCCTCACCTCCCCTCCCATCTGGATGCACTCCCTTCCTGTCTCTCATTAGAAGAGAACAGGCTTCTAAGAGATGACAACAAACCAAAACACAATAAAATATAATAAACAATCACATCAACATTGAACAAGGCAAACCAACAGGAGAGAAATAGGCCAAGAGAAGACAAGAGAATCAAAGACCCATACATTCGCACACTTGGGAGTCCCAAAACACACTAAACCTAAAGCTAAAATAAATATGCAAAGGACCTGGTGTAGATCCACGTTGCCACCCTACTTGCTGCTTCAGTCTCTGTGAGTGCATATGAGCTTTTCTCAGTTGATTTAGAGGGCCTTGCTCTTCTGGAGTCCTCCATCCCCTCTGGCTCTGGCTCTTATACTCTTCCTCCCTCCTCTTCCACAGGATTCCCTGAGCTCTCGGGGGAGGGGAGTTGATGGAGACAGTCCATCTATAGTTGTGTGTTCCTACGTGTCTGTCTCTGTCTCTATCTCTGTCTCTTTCTCTCTCTCTCTCTGTGTGTGTGTGTGTGTGTGTGTGTGTGTCTGTGTGTGTGTGTGTATGTGTAATGTCTAACTTTTGGCCTCTGTATTTGTTCCCATCTGCTGCAGCAAGAAGCTTCTCTAATGATGCCTGAATAATGAATGCATTGACTTATGAATATAGCAGAATATGTATTTGCTTATTTAAGGACATTAGCCATTAAGTAAATTATAACGAAGCTATAATCCATATACCCAGAGAAGTTAGTTATAAAAGGACAAGGAACACATGAATCTCCACGGGAGGGGGAAATAAAATAGATTTTATGGATGATCTGAGGGTGAGAGAACGGAAATGAGGATCAGATGAAGAGGTTTAGAGAGAGAACATGGGACAGACAGAATGAAGGTGCATTTGAGAGATGGTATGGAAACCTATTACAGTGGAAACTTCCTAAAATATACAAAGGCAATTCTAATAAATTCTCCAAATAATGAGAGAGATAGAGTCCCAGGTGGCCATCCATTTTCACCAAATGAAGTTTCCAGTACTGGAACTAGGTTACATCCAATTGAGTTGTTGGCAAAAGGGGTACCATGAAACAGTCCAAACAATCCAAGCTGTCGCCAAAACATTAGGTTGTTATCCAATAATCTGACAGTAAGGCCCCATTGCTGAAGACAACATCCACATAAATCATTCAACATGGAGAGGTCCAGCTGGTGCTTACATAGAACCTTCACCCCTAAGTTCTAGTTTCTTTGGTGTGGAAAAGTATTGCTGAAGAAAACATCCACATAAATCATTCAACATGGAGAGGTCCAGCTGGTGCATACATAGAACCTTCACCCCTAAGTCCTAGTTTCTTTGATGTGAGAAAGTACTCTGAAGGCTATCAAAAGAGAAACAAACACCAATCCAGTCACAACCTTTTGATCTACAATACTGTCTTGCCTACAAAATATGCTAGGGAAATGTGGCACAAAGTTTACAGAGGTAACCAACCAATGTCCCATTTGACTTAAGACCCACTCCATGAGATATAACCCATTCTGATACAGATTAGGTGAAGAAAAAAAAAAACAGACACTAGATAGCCTAGTGACCTAGGGAAAACTAAATATTACTGGTCTTAAAAATAAAAGTAGTGATAAAATGACTCCTAATATCACTCTTCATTTTATTTGTTTGTGTATATATGGGGAGTATTTGCATGCCATGGCACCCATGTGGAAGTCATATGAAAATCTTTGGAACTTGGTTTCTCCTTCTCCTGTGTAGACCCTGGGAGTTATACTCAGTCTGTTAAGCTTAACAGTAAGCACCTTTACCCATGAGATATGTCACCATCCCATAGTGCTATTTTTATAGAAGTCAATTTAAAATAAAAAGTGATAGATTCATGTTATCTGGATTTTGAACAAGATTTTAGTGTAAAAAAACATCTCATATAATACACACACACACACACACACAAATATGGGGAAAAAAGAACTAGGTGTGTAAATAAGAATATACACATTGAAGCTTTGACATTAAGAAGTTAGCTATATATTCTATAACTTCTCCTGAGGAAAAATGAACAAATGCCTTTTGACCACATGGAGGACACCAACAAATGCCCAATGAAATGATTCCAAGTTTAGTTTACTGAGTCAATGAGTTTATTGGGCTTACTTAATGGAACACAAGTCACTAACAGGAGAATGTATGGCTTAGGCAACTGCATCACCAGAAAGCCCACCCCAGCATGGGCGATGATGTACGAATGCTGTGTTCAGGAACTCTCTACACAACTTGTAGGCAGTTCTGCTGAAGAGTCTCTTCTCTTCAGCAATGAATTATTGCTTGTATAAACCCAGGAAGGGGTTCAGAAATCATATGAGTTTCCATAGGTCATGGTTTGTCTTTAATCTTACATGTTTCTTCTGAGCTTCATAAACCTTCAGAGCATTTCTTTCCTCCAGAAAAATAAATTTTTTCAACTCAAAGAAAATAATTACATAACACTGTAGGATTGATTATCAAATGAGAAAAATTAGTACCAGGAAAACCGATTAGCTAAAAACATGAAGAGTGTCAGAAAGCTAATTTTTTAAATCAATCTCTACCACTTACTGTTTAAACTTCATGTTGTTTCATTCCTCTGCCCTTCAGTTTTCTTATCTGCAAAATGAAGATAATTTTATATATTTCTAGCGTTCTTGTGAAATTTATATAGAGATAACAGCTAATTCATGATGTGGGTAAAATTAAAAACCTAGACAGACCTTAGTCTTCTTATTACTGATTAATTTTTTAAAAGCTTATAAACAAGTTTATCACAATTATCTAAAATTACTAAAGTCCAGGGAGCATGACAAAAATTTTTGAAGACTTTTTATACTTGAAGATCTACCATGAAATATGTAGTTCAGAACACACATATAGACGGTATCTCATTTTGAATGTGTGAGTCCCTATTAGATTACATGAGGAACTTCTTATTATGGTTTTGTAATCAACCAAAGAGACACTATTCTGTTTCCATAGTCATCCTCCATGACTTCCAACATCACCTAGACCTGGGTCACCCACGAATGGCTTCTGACACCCCGAGACACATTTCTGTCTACTGTATAGCCCTCCACACAACACATAGAAACTGGCATCTTGTTACTGCTCCTTCATGTCACTTCAGAATTGTCAATGACTCATTTTGGTCCTGACTCTTATGGACTCTTGGGCCTTCTAGAAGTCCAGTGATAGCACTTATCCTGAGTCAATAGTATAGATTTCTTGCTTGATAACATTAGTAGAATCCAGAGAAAAGACCATATGGACATTTGTTTAAAAGAGCTGGGGAGGGAACAGAGTCAAGTATAAACAGAGCTCTGAGGTTTCTTCTTGTTAGCAGCTAAAGGAGAGAGGATTCTGCCATCCATCACTGGTCAAAAACCACACTTTCTTCCCCATGGTCACAGCAGAAAACTTCTGTACACCCACTTAGGACACCAGAGCCAAACACTGCATTTCAGATCCCAGATGATAGAGTGTCATCATTTCTCAAAAGAGTGAAATGTTTTTATACCTGAAAGAAATAAAATCCTATTGTCATGGTAGGGCATTGGCCATCACTTCCATAAGGAAAACATGAGACTCTCTAAAACTACAGTGACTACAAAGATGTGTTCAATTCTGTTTTAATAGTAAATTCTTGTGTGATTTTTCACAAATAAAAATAGTTTATAAAAATCCTGTCTAGTGAAATTATACAGTCTTAGTGCTTCATCTGCATCTCTTCCCAAAAATCTCTGCTTCAGGTGTTTTCAAAGTTCCAACCCAAGTGATCCCTTTCCCATAACAAAATCGCCTTGTGTCTGAGTCAGAATGCCATGCAGACATTGGAGAATAATACCATGTTTCAGTCACATGGTATTATTCTATTTAGCAATAAAGTCAACTGTATTCATCACAGAAATCAAAAGCATACTTTAAATTTTATAGTGAACAATTAACTGTTTGAGAACAGAAATAAGTCTGACCTAGTGATAACTTCAAACTTCAAGCAAAAGACTTTCCACACCTCCAGGAATGTAGCTTTTGTCAGTCATAGGCCCTTGACACAGTCATGCAAATGTTGTTGCCAGAAATATTATACATATTAATAGTTAAGTGAATCTCTGCAGAAGGTGAATCTCAAGGTTGAGAATGGAAAGTGGGGGAAGAAGAGAGGATGTTTTATGTTTAACTGAAGATGAGATAAAATAATTTCAGCTGCAATAGCAAAAATGAAACAAAGTATCAGGCAGAGGTGAAAATGAAATGATACAGAAGATCCTGCCACTAGGAATAAAGTCAGAGATTTATCGCAGACAGGGCACCATACGGACATTCGACTCAATGTATTGTAGGTGAGCTCTAGATCGTAAGCACGAACAAATACCCCTGCATGAAATAAAGAATCAGAATCAGAGTTAACAAGGCAGCACGCTAACAAGGGAAGAAAAATTATGTTCAATGCTTGAAGAGATAACAGGATTTGAAAAGAGAAACTTAAAGAGAAAGTGAATGAGGCGGGAAGGAGCTGTATAAAATTTTATCTGGAATAGTTAAAAGGCAACTTTTGTATGTGTGCAAGGCAAAACTAGTGGACTATTAGGATGAAAAGTTATAAATAATGACAAGGATTTAGTTTAAACTTTCAAAAGCCCATTCATCTGTCAAACTGCCTTTGGAGGTATGTATTTGAATCTGTACACTTGAGCAGAGACCAGAGATGAAGCAGATATGGAAGAGAAGAATAGATTGTATTAAAGTATTTTTTTCTAGGAATAAAAAGTGAGTTGCATAGATTCAGTAAATTCTAGGACAATAACAGTGTTAGTAGGACATCAATTAAAAGGTTTTTTTTTTAAAAAAAAAAGCCTTTGCCTAGAAGGTGTGGATGGGGAGCCAACACCTATATCCCATGGTATAGCTCAGGCGTGGTTTCACATTTTCAGATACAGCACAAAGTCCTTTTGTGCCATGGTGTCCCTACTGTTTGCCAGGTTTAGATTTACCTCATATCCACACTTCTGTCTACTACAAAGATGTCCCCATGTCTTTTAGAAAGTGACTTCTTGATATTGCTCTGGGATTGTGACTTTAGAATGGCTCAGATTTCACTTCAGTCCTAAGCTTCCTCCCCAGTAACCCCTATTGTATACTATGAGGCGGTTTCAGCTAATGTTTGGGCTGATTACAGAGGAAATGGTAACATCGGGGCTCATTTACTTGCTGGTCACTTCTAGGAACTGATTGTAGTACAAAGTGGTATTAACCTTCCAAAACATTGTATCTAGTTAGATTTATCTTATCTAGTTAGTGGCTAAGAGAAGCCCTTCAGAACACATCACCTGTGTGCCCGAACATCCCCCTTCCTTTTCCACATCCCTTTCAGGATCATAAAGTTCATAATCAACGGGTTCCTCACTGAGAGATATTTATAAGCCTTTTTATAGCAAGGTTTACAACTAGCCAGCCTGTTAATAAGTGGTCCACAGGGTGTTGCATTTTGTTTATCGTTAAATAAAATTTTGTTCTGTGTTCATAAGGTTAAGGTTCCTTTTGTGCCTAAGGCACTGATTAGAGATCATATAAGAATGTGAGCAAAGTCTTCATTGTGAACAAAATTATTGCCCAAATTAAAAAAAAAAAAAGGACAGGGAAGGAGGAATTTGCTTTTTGGCAGTTGAATTTCCCACTAACAGCTGAGTTCACTTACCCTGTTGCTGCCACTGCTGATTTTGTCACTGATATTTGAACCAACTTTTCTGGGCTTTTGATATGGACTGAAGACCAGTAGCTGTGTAGTATCCCTCTAGGCCTTTAGAAGCACACAGAGATTGCTGACACACTCAGCCTCGTAGAAGGAGAGGCAACTGGGTTTGGGGCCTCTCTGGTGTGATATGGGTATTGCTGAAATATTTTAACCATGTTGCATTAATGTGTTCAGTAAATTCTTTTTAAACACACCCAGCGCCGGAATCACCCCCCCACCCAACCCTTCTACACACATCCATTCTACCAGCTATGTTCCTCTAGAGACGCTGGCTAACAGAGTCAAAATTGTGTTGTCTTGGTCTTTTTAATATAAGTTTTACCTTAGCTTAAAACTTACTCTTCTACGTGAACCAATTACCCCACATACCTTAGCAGATGTTTTACAAATTCATGCACAACTCTTGATCAACTGAACCTGATTCACCTCTAAGTTGAAAATTTTCTCCCCTCACTGAATCAACTGTCCAGAAACTCTTGACCCAACCACATTGGGCAAGAAGGGCTTCACATTTTACTGACATGGGGTAATGGGATTGCAAATTTCATGGCTTTGAGCTTCCTAGTAATACTGTCCACTGTATTTTTATTGGCTGTCATATGTACCTAAAAATGCAGTGGTCCCATATTTGCATAATATTACCATGCATTTTAGATTTTATTTCTGTACTTTGCATGTTGAGAAATCCTCCTCTTTCATTTTAAGCACCTTCTTCTAAGTAGCATGCTTGTAAGGTATATCTGTGCTACAGATTCACATCAGAATTTCAATTACTTTTAATATTATATGAAGATATTTTTTTAAAATCCAGCAATATAAATAATGATGTAATTTAGGTTCATTAAACAAATTGCTTAAATGTATGCATTAGCTGGCTGAAATTTAGGTTGTGTGTGTTTAAAGTTGTTAATTTTGTTGCTATGCATGTTGACATACACAATTTTGTGAAGACATTTGTCATAGTTCATTTTTGTCAACTTGACACAAACCTAGCCATACCTAGGAAGAGAAGATCAACTGAGGAATTCCCTCTGTCAGACTGACCTACAAGCACATCTGTGGAGCATTTCCTGATTACTGATTAATGTGGAAGGACCCAACCCACTGGGAAAGTGGGCATTAAGGAAACTGTATTAAGAGTATTACGGAAGGTAGCTGAGAAAGCCAGAGTGAACAACCAGTAAGCAGCATTCCTCTGTGGTCTCTGTTTCAGCACCTGCCTCTAGGTGTCCCCTTCAGGATCTTGCCTGGTTTCTCTCCATGATGAACTGACATCTGTAAGTTGAAATGAACCCTTTTGCCCGAAGATGTTTTTGTTCATGGTGTTTATCCCAGCAAAAAAGAATCAAACTAGAACAGAGTTATCTCTAAATCTTAATTCTACTCCCTGGTTTATACTGTCTTTACCATGTTGCTGGACAAAGTTATAAAAAATTTGCTCTATCTTTTGACAATAGAAATTATTAACCCCCCACTTGCTATTGTTTAGAAACTGTTTCTATCTCTTGGGAGCCTCAGCATCCATCCATGTTTAGGATCAGTTTGTTGAATTCTGCAGCTATACATCTGGGTTATTGACAGGACGTTGTCCAATCTGGAGGCTAATTTCCATCTAGCTAGACTATCTCCTTTTCATGAGCATGAAATGGTTTTTCATGTATTGAAATCACTGACTTAGTTCAACAAGATATTAACATTTCCATAGTATAAAGTTTGGTTTTCTTCTGTTAGTTATATTTAATGTATGCCTCTGTGGAAATTTTGTTGTTGCTGATTTTATTTTTGTATTGTTCATAACTAGCTCTGAGAAGTAAAATTGATTTTGTGTGTTTATTTTGTGACCTGAAACATTCATAAAGTCACTTGTTTTAATCAATTGAATTATTCCTTCATTAGGATATTCTGTATACTAGATTGTATATTATGCACGCAGATACTTTTAAT
Source organism: Ondatra zibethicus (assembly GCA_004026605.1). NCBI lineage: Eukaryota > Metazoa > Chordata > Mammalia > Rodentia > Cricetidae > Ondatra > Ondatra zibethicus. The sequence goes on along the minus strand of PVIU01003569.1, from coordinate 19,308 downwards.
ATTTTCATTTTAATCTGAATGCCATTTGGTTTCTTTTCTTCCCTCTCTGACCTATGTTGTTTTCCTGTTTAATGTTAAAAAGTAATATTACAAATATAACAATGGAGAGTAGGGACAAGGGAGGAGATAAGGGAGGAACATAAACAGAGTAGGGAATGTATGTAATTTTAATTTAATTTTTTAAAATTTATTCTGTTATTTTTTTAAAACAATATTTTCTCTTCTTACATACCAATCCCAGTTCCCACTTTGTCCTCTCCTTCTGCTTGCCCCACCTTCACCCCCTCCACAGCCCATCCACCCCTCAAAGAGGATAAGGCTTCCCAAGAGGAGTCAACAAAGTCTAGCACATCACTTTAAGGCAGGGTCAAGGCCCTCCCCCATATCTAGGCTTAGCAAAGTAGATATTTCTCCATAGAGAATGGGCTCCAAAAAGCCAGTTCAAGCACTAGGGATAAATCCTGATCCTGCAGCCAGTGACCCCACAGACTGCCCCAGCCACACAACTGTAATCAGATTGATGACTACCTTAATTGTCATAATAGAACTTTCATCCAGAAACTGATGGAAGCAGTTGCAGAGATTCACAGTTAAGTACTGGGCCAACCTCCCAAAGTCCAGTCTAAGAAAGGAAGGAGCGATAATATGAGCAAAGGGGTCCAGACCGTGATGGGGATACCCATGGAAACTGACCTGAGCTAATGGGAGCTCACTGACTCTAGACTGACAGCAGGGCAACCAGCAGAGGACCAAACTATGCCTTCTGAATGTGGGTGACATAAAAAATTTAAAAATTAAAAGAAGTAACAACTGTGGGTAGCTTTTCTTGCTTTCTATTTGAGGTATTTTATCCTTGATTCTGGATCCAACTTTGAATATTTTCAAGGTAAATTTTACTACAGTAAATTTGTTCTAACTCTTGTTTTGTTGACTACTTTTAATGACTGGTGTTGAATTCTATTAATGCCTTTTAATGTCTAGTGAAGCGATCCTGTTGTATTCATCCTTTATACTGTTGTTATGGTATATTACATTAATTGATTTTTAGGATGCTAATCCAATCTTTCCCCTCTAGGATAAATCCCTCTTGATCATGTTATATATTTATCCCATGATTAATTGGCTGGCAATGATTTTTTAGTGTGTAATCATACCAAGTTTTTCATGGTTCCTCATGGGTATTGTTATTAACATTACAGGCTGCAGAGAGTGAGTTAGGAGTGAATATTTGTTAGTAATTCTTCATTATCTACTAAAGATCACAAATGAAAACAATTGCTCTTTATTTATCTGCTTGGGAAGTTTTTTAATTACTAATTAACATCTCTTTAGTAGGTCAAAGGCCAACCGAGCTTTCTAAACTCCTCTTGACTTAGTCTCAGAAGCCTTTATAGTCTGGAAACATGGCCTTTTCACCTAATGTATTTAGCTCATTGCCCTAAGTCCTCTTTATTTCTGTAAGATGATTTTTGTTAAAGTTCCCTCCTTCACTCCTGAATTTAGAAGCAACCCTCTTCTTTTTGGAATTGATCAGTGTAACTGAAAGATCTGCCAGTTTGTTGCTCTTTAAAAATAAACACCTTCTGGTACCCTTGGTTCATCTCCATGGATTTGCTGTGTAGGGTTTCACTAGTTTCCCTTCTAACATTAATCATTTCCTTTTTCCGGGCTGGCTTTCCTTTGAGTTCATTTTTCATTGTTGCATGTATTAAAGTATAAAATTAGCTTACCATCTCAGGTTCTTTCTTTTTTCCTCCTAACTACAGATTTTTCAGCTGTTAGCATCTCTTTAAACATTGTGGACTTTACTGACTTCTAGCCAGAAACTTCACTATGCTATACAAAGGGAAAAGGCATCTAGTCTTTTCTAAGCAGTTGTTTAGATTTGGTTAATGAGCTCTTTGTTTTTCCTGGAGAATCTGTAGTGTGCCTTGAGGTTTATAAGTATTTGGCTGTTATTTGATTGAAGTAGTCTATAGTTATTCTATAGAACCCATCAGCTTTATTTCATAATCAGTTATTTATTATTATTAATAAGTTATTGATTGGGAGATATACTGACTAAATAGAACCAGAATATCCAAATCTAGAGAAACACAACACATAAGAAACTGAAGCACCAACTTTCAAAAAACTGTGTACAATAAAGGCATAAAAATAATTATTCAGAAATGTCATTTATAGTGAGACATGTTTGCATCAGGGAAGATTTGAAGAAAAATAAGAATTAAGTTTTGGTCATGAAACATGCTAAGGATTTGTCAGACATAACCAAGAAATAGGAGTGAGCCATTATGTAGGTCTTTAAAGCTGCATGCCTTATATAAATCAAACTTGAGTTACAAACTAAGACCTAAAAAAATTATGATAAAAATGAAATATAAAAATAATAAAGAAAAAGTAAGTTGCTAATTTTAAAATAACAATGAAAATTATGAGAGTGATGCTTAATGCAATGGTTTAATTAATCTACACATGAACTAGTCACCTTTGTTTCAGGGTCCCAGAATCCTGTTCTTATCTTCATTGACATGCATTCATTTACATCAATTTGAATAATACTTAATCTATTGCTTGGGACTTATAAGGCAAAATATCACATTCCTGACCTCCAAAGCTACCTGATTTCAAATAAGGTTATTACTAATCCTGTTTGCAACCTAAGTAAGTGTCCACAGATTTTTCTCATAGTCTGGTATTAATTCTTTTGAGCAATTATGTAGGCTGCACCCTGGAAATCACAAGTCATGGAAGTAAAAGAACAAATTATTAGTAAGTTTTCTGATTTAGCTTAGGTAAGCTGTCCTTTTCTTGTCCGGTTCCCTGAGATGTTCATCTTTCTTGAGGAGTGATCCCTGCCCTTTACTCTCTAATGTAAAGCTTCAGAGACATTGCCCAGAAACCCTGTGTAAGATTTATTTATTTATAAATAAATATTTATTTATAATAGTCATAAAACTCATAAGATCTCAAGCTCTCCTTTTCAACTGTATGCCCTTGATTTACATAACAAGTTCCTTCCAAAATGTTTCTGTTTGTCTCCTAACACAGCATGCCCCATATGGAGGCCTAATGAACAAATTTAATGAGCCTACCCCGATCCATTTGTAAAGGATAAATTGGTTTGTAACTTACAGAATCATTCTGAACACTTATTTACAAATTTAAATATACATGGGTCCCTGTTGCAAATAGTTCCTAACCATTCTGAACAGATTGGACTGTAGTAAGAGGCGCGGGCTGCGTCCCATCTGTAGTATGAAGAGCAGGCCTGCTTTTCATGATGGCCACCCAGCTCCCGGCTGCCTGGCTAGCTTACACCCGAAATAACCACACAGGAATTGTATTAATCAAATTACCGCCTGGCCCTAATGCCTGACCCTAACTATCTAGCCTCTTCTTGGCCAACTCTCACATCCTGATCTAACCCATTTCTATTAATCTGTGTTTACCACAAAGTCGTGGCTTACCGGGAAAGATTCAGCATGTCTGATTCTGGGCGACTCTATGGTGGCGGCTCTCTCTGTCCCCCTTCTTTCCATCATTCAGTTCTGTCTACTTTGCCTACCTAAGTCTGCCCTATCAAAAGGCCAAGGCAGTTTCTTTATTCACCAATGAAAGCAACACAAATACAGAACCTCCTACACCATTCCCCCTTTTTCTGTTTAAACAAAAAAAGAAAGACTTTCATTTTAACATAGTAAAATTATATATAACAAAACAGTTATCAAGCAAGAATTACAGTTATCATATTTATATCTACTTTATCTTTTATCATAACCAAGGAAAACTATAATTATAACTATACATTCTTCAACTCCATCAAAGACTCCAGAAGGATATACAATTACTTAAGTAAACGAGAAGTAAGCAACTTTCAAAACCCTAGAAGTGATAGAGACACCTCACCGCCTGGCCAGTGACCCAAAGTTTTTTTTGTACCATTGGGGCATCCATCTTCAGCCTACAGGCTCATAGTATCCAGCAGACATTTCCATGAAGCAGGAAATTTTAAAGACAGTTCAGTAACTTTCTTCTGTATCCTACAGAATGTCTCACAGACTCTTTCATGAATCAGGAACCCCGAAGGATCATCTCACCTTTAGGCAAGTTCAGTAGTTCTCTCTCTGTGGGTTCTTCAGTTTATGCAACAGTCCAAGCAAGAGCAGTTTCTTGCTTAAATGGCTAACTAACTCCATAAGGAGCCTCTTCTATGCCCATTTTTCCCTTGAAGTAGATTGGTGCTGCCAGGAGCAGACATGTCTCATTGTCATGAAAAGTCCTAAGTTATTAAACATCAAATGCCATATTTTGTCATCTTTGAAGATATGAAGAATGCCTATTTAACTGAAATATATCTCTATATATCTAGAAAACCTAACTAACATGACTAGAACCTTGACTATTATAGATGACTATCTATTAACCTATATTTCTTAATTATATATTACATTTTTAAATTAGGGTATCACAATACCTTAATCAAGATCAGAAATACATATATATATAACAAAATTGACCTTAATTTTATATCAATAAAGCAAAATTTATAGCAATGTAAATTATTCATATCTATATCATATCCCTCTTTAAGTATAAAAGAACATTTATAAACAATATTTGGGAATATGGGTGTAGTTTTTTCTCTCCAAACTTCTTCCTGCTGTATGGGGGCGCTGTTAATCAGGTCTTTCATGGTATATCCTGTGTGCCAGGTTCATCTCAGTCGGCAGTTGAGTGGAGTAATTTTCTGAAGGTATTCATGGTGACCTTTCAGGATGGCGTGGTATATCATACCATATTGGTCTAGAAGCAATCCACAGGGTCTCATCCTCTGTGAAAACAAAAAAGAACCTCTTTTCCAAAGCATCATATCCTTAGACCCAAATTTTGAAGTCAAGATACCTTTAGAACATATATGCTGGTTTAGCTTAGCAGACCACACAATGAAATGTCTCTCTGTATTTAGCTCCTTCACAGTCAAAAAACTTAAAGAAAACACAGTAAAATACATAATCCAGACATTCTGTGAATTTTCCATTTTTACATGGCTTTTTTTTAATCTATGACTATCTGTATTCTGTCTCTTTAAAGACATTACCTTTTTTTAAGCATCTCTCTATACTCTTTATTTATTTTCTCTTTTAAGCCCACTACATACCTTTATTCAACAGTGTAATCCACTTAGAGGTCTTTTATGTTTGAATCTGTCCTAATGCATTGTCTTTAATTCTCTACAGTCTTGAAGAGCTTTTAAAATGCTAAGCAGCTCTGCCTCTCTCCAGTTTCAAAATGGTGGAAGCACCACCAGTGCTAGCTCTGGGGCCACCAGGCAGGAGCCTTGCTCAGCAGTCCAACCCAGAGAATGAGCATGCAACACATAAACACTTTTTATCTGAGTTACAGCCAAATCTTCCAGGCCAAGCACTGAGCAGCCTGGAAACATCTCTCTGTATGGTGGCAGAAATCTGCCATCCTCTCCTGCTTGCCTAAGCCTGGTCCTGCCGTCTGCCCAGGTGGGGAGCACAAAGCCATTGGCATGGTCTCAGAGTACTTTAATAATTTAGAAAACATCTTTGCTTTTCTTCGTATCTATTTTTGTCTTTATCATGCCTTTCATTGAATATATACAACCATATGTATCTATATAAATAATGTCTAAGTTTTCCACAATGAACAATGAATTTTTCCTGCAGTTATCCTTGAAGTTTCCAGGAAGAAGATGGGGCCCTATAACAACAACTCCATCTGGTTGATATGATGTCATGATAATGATAGCACTACTACAAGACCTGTTTCAAGTACCAGCTGCACAAGACGGTTCCAACTTGGTTAGTTGAAATGGTGCACATCTTTTACAACACTCTGGCCAGAGCTCCACAAAATACTCAGAGACTATTTGCAATTTTACCAGACATTGATCTTGAAATTTAACCATCATTTTACTTTCACAGGATCCCCTAGAAAGAACGCGTCCCCATGACAGCTGGAAGTAATTCTGGAGGACGACATCCCCTCTTCCAGCACAGTTTGCCCTCTGACTTAGGGACATCATTTAGGGGTTGATTATAGTTGGTATACGGTTGAAGGTTGGAGGAGGAATTTTATAAATCAGGGATCGTTTTGAAAAAAAAAAAGGGAAAATTGGATGATAGGATAATAGATTGGTATTTGTGAGTTATTGTTTATAGACAATTACATTGGATACAAAGTTAAATTATACTGCATATTGTATGCATGCATGCTTCTACCTCTGTTTAAAACATTTTTTATGTATTGATATATATTTACCATATTGCAGTGTACATTTCTACCTCTGATTAAGATACTTTTATATTGTTTATGTATTGATATATATATTTACCATATTGCAGTGTATACTTGTATATTGTTTACATATGGAGCCATTGTTCTTATTGCACACTTGTTTATTGTCTTAGTCTTTAAGTTAGATAGGTATTAAGAATTATAGATTAATAGTCATCTATGTTTGTCATATTTATAGCTAGACTAATCAGGTTTTTTAGATACATGGAGATTATATTCTGTATAAATAGATAATCTTCAACCTCTTCAAAGAGCTGTAGAAAATGGCATTTAATCTAACTTAGAGTTCTGTGGTAATGAGACACAATTGCTACTGGCAACACCAATCTATTCCTGAGAGATCGTTGAGCACCAAAGACACTCTACTTGGAGCTTGTCTTCTTCTTGGCAAAACCAGCCTCTGGGCAAAGAACTACCCCTACCTCAACTACTGACAAAATACATAGTATCCAGAAATGGATAGGCAGAACTGTCAAATCTTGCTAAGACAGGGTAAGACAGTTTTGGAAAATTTCTTGCCTTTAAAAATAATCTGTCAGTTATTCTAGGCCTTAGCCAAAGTTGGATGCTTGAACACTGCAAATGTGACCTTGGGTGATTGCCCAGGTAGCCAGTTGTCTGTGATTTGTTGCATGTTTTGGAAGTTGTTTGATTGCACTTCCTAATTACTCAGGTAACATTATTTCCCTTCTTGGATCTTTGATGGGGTTGAAGACTAGATAAATGTAGTTACTTTCCACTCATGACTTGGCCAAGTTATTTATTATACAAGTCTCAAGCTAGTTAGGATAGGATATTTGTTCTTATTGTATATAATTTTGTAGTAGGTTTAGAACTCTCTTACTTAAACAAAATGGGGAGGTGCTGCAGGAGCTCCTTCTGCTCCTTCAGCCAATAGCCTTTGAGATACCAGCCCACTGGGGTGTGGTCTCTTTCTCTTTAAAAAGCAGTGGCAGCCCTCCTCTTGCTCTCTTGCTTCAGACTCCTTTCCTGGTAGAGGGCTGTTGTCTAGGACGGTGTTCTATAAGTTTTTTCCCCTCAAATAAATAACCTTTTTAATAATAATTCCAAACTGGTGTGTGATTGATTCACACTTTATTGGACATCTTTGAAACCAATCGAAAAGTTTTAAGATTTTTATTTGATCTTTTAAAAAAAAACTATGTTTTTTCTTTGAGAAAATCATACATATATACAATATGTTATGATCATGTATGTCCCCATTTTCTTCTGATCAGTTCCCTCAATACATCTCTCTTCTAACTTAATACACATATGTTTTTTAAGTTCCCGATGTATCCTATTACTGCTGACCATTTGAGCATGGGTGTGGGCCATCCACTGGAGCACAGTGGATGAAGCAGTGAAGCTTACCACAACCTCAGAGAAGAATGATATTCTCCCGGCCACCTGTTTTCCACTGCCAATAGTTTCTCAGCAAGGGCTGAGACTACCAGAACCCGTACTGAGCCATGCTGGGATTTCAACTGGGTTGATTTCTTAAAGTTATAGAAGAAAATGCAATTCTGAAGTTATTATGTTTATTATATATAATGCACATATAGTTCATAGTGCTTCTTATAGTGTACAAAATGAAACTTTCAATCTGTGAAATCAAATGTGTGTGCACAGTCATATTTGAAAAACTATGCCATGAAAATCGTGATACTGAGACAGTGCTGTGTTTAGTGAGTGTATGAGCACACAGTTTCCATTTTTAAGAAAAGAAGAAGATATTTGGCTCAGAGTTTAACAGTACAGCCCATCTGTCAGAAAATTATGACAGTAGGTCACATAGTGTCCAGTCACTCAAACAAGAAAAGATCAATGCTGATTCACCCTTTCCCCATTTTGCTAGAAAATTCACTTGGCCTGTCCTAAATCTCTAAGCAGCACAGCCGGGAAGAGCAATCTCATGCAGGCACTTCAGCTATGAAAGTGTCAAGGAAAAACACCAAACTCATACAAAACTAGACAAAGTTGATCCGTCTATTTCTTTGGGGTTGACTCATATTAAAGAAATTAATTTATTGCTTTATTCTGGATCTAGGTTGCTTAAAATGGATTTTCTACATTGGTTTCTAGGACCAGTCTAAACCCATCAAGATTTTAAATATAATTGAGGATTTACATTTTAAAATTTTAATAAATTTCTAACTTTTAAATACCCAGTCAACTTAGAAATTAGTCCACTTCAAACTGCATGTAGAATTCTAAGAGTTATGACACAGTTTCATCCTATCTCCTTACCTCTCTTCATCTTTTTCCTTTCTCTTCCCCTGCCCTCCACTCCCTTCTTATTTTCTCGTTGTGCATAACACTTTAAGTATATATATATATATATATATATATATATATATATATGTGTGTGTGTGTGTGTGTGTGTACATATATATGTATATATACACACACATATCACGTAAATATACATATATAAAACATGCTTTGCATTAGATATAGTATATATACAAACTGATTTTATGCATCAACCTGACTTAGCCATAAGATGGTCAGGTATTTGGCTAAATACAATTTTGAGGTTTCCTGTGAGTATGTTACTTGTGTGTGTCTTTGTGTGTGTGTGTTTGAATGTTTATGTCTATATCATCTAACTATCATGAATACATGTATTTTACTTGCGTGCACACATCACATAGATGTTCTAGAGTGATGTAAGACAAGGCACCCTTTCTTTATGAGTTTGAGAAGCATGACTGCTTATAAATCTCACTAGAAACATGAGATAACTAAATAAGACACTAAAAAAGAGTGTCTCCCAAATTAAAAAAAAAATGCACCACATGCCATGCTAGGCTCTGTACTTACACAGTAAACACAGCTTGGAAATTAAGTCTCCTATTTTTTTTCCTTAAAAACAAACCAGCGTCTCTAACAGTTGATGCTGCAGCATCCTCTTTTCACTGGTCTTGTCAACCCTGATCCGCATCTTGTCTTAGCACTGTGTTGCTAGGCAATTCTTGGCATGGTTGGATTTGATTAAACATATGGATGGGCACATGTGCTTGCATTCCTGTGAAACAGCCAAGATACTTCACCCACATTTGCTCCCAGAGCACATATGAGGCAAACAAGATCCTTTCATTCCCCTTCACACCAATGACTGAAATGTTCAAGGAAGTTGTAATTTAAAATTTTATTATGTGTGTGTGGAAAATTAATATAAAAAGATAAGTTTCATTATAAATTGAAATGTTGCTATAATATTTGCTCCATCATAGCTCAACAGTTGAAAAAACATTTTTAAAACTTCATACATTTTTCTATTGCCATTCATTTATTTTAAGCATATTTCACAGTAATAAGATTTCTTAGAGTAAATGATGTTTTTTCTCTTTTCTGGGTATAAGAATATTTACTAATGACGTATGAACATGTAGTGCTAAATAGAGGAAATGCAATGAGAGAAGACAGCCTTTGGCTTCTAAGAGCACACATGTAAACTTTCTGAATGCTCATTGTTACTTCATGAATCATGTCTTCATTTTGGGTTTTCTAAGATGATGCTATGCTACATACTCACAGTAGAAAAAGACAAGATCTCCTGAGTAAATTGGGAGCATGGGAACCTTGGGAAAGGGTTGAAAGGAAGGGGAGAGGCAGGGAAGGGAGTAGAGAAAAATGTACAGCTCAATAAAAATCAATAAAATAAAATTTAAAAAAAGAAATGTAAAATAAATAAAAGGAAAATATAAACAAATATAAGGAAAAACACTTCTTTACAAAAATCTCAACATGTACATGTGTGTTAGACAGCCGCCACTGATGGACAAGTGTGTCTACACATGCTTACACACTGACATAATTGGATTCATTTTATACTCAACATTATTTCAGATCCACTTCTTACTTTATCACACTGTCTTCCCACTACTAATCCTCCCATAACTGGCATCCAATATGTGCTTAGTGAAAACTTTCCTTGGTCATGAAAGATAAATAGACACACAAGTGTGTAAATGGAGACTGCTTGTTCGTTTCCTGGCTGTTCAGACCAAATAATCACACAGAAACTGTATTAATTACAACACCGTTTACTTATTAGCACAGTTTTCTTATTGGTTAGCTCTTATATCTTAAAATAACTCATTTCTATTATTCTGTGTATCACCACGAGGCTGTGGCTTAAGGTTCCCATGACCATCTCCTTCAGCAGATATATGACGTCTCTTTGACTCCACCTGCTTTCTCTCTATATCTCTGTTCTGATATCCCACCTGGCTTTATTCTGCAAAGCCTTTGCCCCAAACATCTTTATTCATCAACCAATAAAGGCAACACATATACAGAAGGACATCCCACATCACAAGTGACATAGAGAAGAATAGCTGAATAAAGTTACTTTTCCAGACTTCCTGCATTTTCTCCAAATAGTATTGTATAAAGTAACTTTTTAGTTGCAAAGGGTGAGTATAACATACCATGTTGTTGTCTTCATGATGTCAGGCTTTGGCTTTAGAGGTATCCGTTTCATTTGTCAAAATGTATTCTATATATTTAGTAGAAATATTTTGTTAATATCTATCATACCTGAATTGAAATGAAGAAAACAAAGGGAAACTTTGGATCATAAAATAATGCACCATAAATTTTTCCATCACCACCATGAATCCCTACACCAGGTTTAAAAAGTCAGTCTACCACAAAAGACTGAGTGTAGAAAGTACCACTGAGCTGGCACAGAACTCCAGAGATGGCAGGCCAGATAAGCAGCTCTGCTTTCCAAAACCAAAGTTGAGGGCAGGTGCTGGGCAACTTACTCTATAGCAGTAAAGGAAATATCATTGTCCCCAGAATTCATTTCAGTTCTGCCTCAGGGGTTATGGGTGAGTGAATTCCATCACAGGTTTCTTCCTTCCTGTAACTCTCAGGTATTGCCCACAGATAAATCAATTTGATAAACTAGGAAAAAAGAGAAAACTTATAATTTTTATGTGTTGTTTATAGTCCAGAGAAATTCAAAATTATCATGTTTAAAGCTCAGCAGTATTCAAAGCTAGAATCTCAAGCACTGCAATATGCTTCGACAGCACCAGGTACCCAGTCTTAGAGTGACAGGGCAGCAGTGTTAGGACAGGCCTGAGACACGCTATATCCTCTGGTGGCCCAGCTTGTTTCTAGTGAAATCCTAAGGCAAGACATAGAGTTTTTCATCAGTGCCTTTGACAAACATAGGGCACATGGGGACAAATGAGTGAATAAAGGCAATGTGGAAAGCTTCAAAGCGGGCATTGTTTCTGGTCTCTGCAGCTCTGCCCATCTTGCCATGTAGGTAGGACAACAGAGATGTAAACATGTGTATGTGGTGTGGGGTTTTAGCATACTTCTAGAGCACTTGTCTACCAAGTACAAGGCTCTGGGTTTGAACTTCAGTTCTGAATAGAAAAGAATCAAATGTGTACAATAAAAATTATAGAAAAATAGGCTATGAATTTGGGAGTCATTAAGGGACAAGGGGATGGAAAGTGTGGGAGGGAGTAAAGGGAAATGATGTGAATGTATTTTAACTATAATAAAAAAGTAGATATGTGATGACTGCATTGTGTATAGAAAACGCCAATTGAAAATGAAGGAAGCTATGTTATACCCTGATTCTCATCTCAAAGCTAAACATTACACATAACCTTAAGCCAGCTCCTTTCCAATATCTGAGGGGTGAATGAGAAAGATCTACTTCCTTTCCTTACAGAACCCATAGGGAAATTTCCTTTGTAGGACTTAAAGGAATTGTTGTGGCACCTATTTATGCTGTCTTCTGTATGTCTCCATTACCATGAATGAAGTCAACAAGATAAAATCTGAAACATTTAGGGACTTGACATAGATTATTTTATGACATAATAGAAAAAAATTACTTGTTGCCAGAAACTATTTGATGAACTAAAAAATTAAAAATAAAAATACAGTGAGGTGGAACAGGAGCGGATCCAGACCAGGGACATTTATGGAAACAGGACTGAGCCAGCAACCTAGGCCAGAGGAGGCCTGAGACAGTGAACTCCACAGGAACAGGGCTGAGCCAGTGAACTAGGCTGGAGCAGACCTGAGACAGTGAACTCCACCGGACCGGGAGCAGATCCAGACCAGGGACATTTACAGAAACAGGACTGAGCCAGCGACCTAGGTTGGAGCAGGCCTGAGACAGCAAACTCCATAGGAGCAGGTGCAGGAGAGCAACTTCTGAGGGAGTGGGCCAGAGCCAGAGACCTCTTCAGGTCTGGGCATGAGTCTGGGACCTTCGAAGGATTGGCCCTGAGCCAGGACCTCTGCCAGTCTGGGCATGAGTCTAGGATCTCTGAGGGAGTAGGCCTGAGCAATGAACTCTGAGGGTACAGGCAGGAGTCTGGGACCTCTTAGGGAGTAGACAGGAACCAGAGATCTCTTCGGGTCAAGGCATGAGTCTAGGACCTCTGAGGGGATAGACCTGAGTCAGTACCTCTGTAGGTTCAGGTCTGAGTCTTGAACCTCCAAGGAACTAGGCCTGAGCCAGAACCTCTGTAGGTCTTGGCCTGAGTCTGGAACATCCAAGGGAGTAGCCCAGAACCAGAGAACTCTATGGGTCTGGGTGCACCCTAGTCTGGGACCTCCAAGGCAATAGATTGGAGCCAGAGAATTTTTGCAGGACCAACCCTAAGCCAGGGACCTCTGCAGAAGCAGATCCAGACCAGAGACATTTATAGAAACAAGACTGAGCCATGGACCTAGGCCAGAGCAGGCCCGAGCCAATGAGCCATCAACCTGAGATTGAGCCAGCGACCTAGGCCAGAGCAGGCCTGAGACAGTGAACTCAACAGGAGCAGAGCAAACCCTGGGAGCACCAAGTGATTTCCAGGAACACAGAGTAACCAATGGGATGACTGTAACCATGTCACTAACTGCACCTTGAGAAGCAACCAACTGAGCCTTGGATTCACTAACACCCAGAAGATTGATCACCAGAGTGATAGAAAGCCTAAACTACACTAATTAGAGGAAAAGATGGGTAGACAAGGTAAGAACATACACAACACCACAAAGAGCAACACAACACCAATAAAAAATAGTGACCCTACAATAGCAAGACTTGAAAAACCAAATATAGATGAAGCAGAAGAAAATAGCCTAAAAAATAACTTTAGGAGAATGTATGAGGCCTTTAAAACGAAAATAAAAATTCCCTCAAAGATATAGAGGAAAAGGCAAAGAAAAAATTGGAAGACATCAACAAATCCCTTAAAGAAAACCAAGAAAAAGCAATTAAACATATGAAAGAAACTATTCAAGACTTGAAAACTGAAATAGAGACAATAAGGAAAACACAAGCTGAGGGAATTATAGAAACAGAAATCATGAGAATATGATCAGGAACCACAAATGTGAGCATATACAGCAGAATACAAGAGATGAAAGAGAGAATCTCAAGCACTGAAGATATAATAAAGGAAATAGACTCATCAGTCAAAGAAAACATTAAATCTAACAAAAGCTTAACACAAAATATCCAGAAAATATGGGACATGATGAAAAAACCAAACCTAAGAATAATAGGTATAGAAGGAGAAGAAGTTCAACTCAGAAGCACAGGAAATAAATGTAACAAAATCATAGAATAAAACTTTCCCAACCTAAAGAAAGACATGCCGCCGGGCAGTGGTGTTGCATGCCTTTAATCCCAGCACTTGGGAGGCAGAGGCAGGCAGATCTCTGTGAGTTTAAGACCAGCCTGGTCTACAGAGCCATTTCCAGGACAGGCTCCAAAGCCACAGAGAAACCCTGTCTCAAAAAAAGAAAGAAAGAAAGAAAGAAAGAAAGAAAGAAAGAAAGAAAGAAAGAAAGAAAGAAAGAAAGAAAGAAAGAAAGAAAGATATGCCTATAGATATGCCTATGAAGATAGAAGAAGCTTACAGAACACCAAATAGACTGAAACAAAAAAAAAGTCCCCTTACCACATAATAATCAAAACACTAAACATACAAAATAAACAAAGAATATGAAGAGCTGCAAAGGAAAAAGGCTAAGTAACATATAAAGGCAGACCTATCAGAATTATACCTGATTTCTCAATGGAGACAATGAAAGCCAGAAGGTCATGGTCAAGCATTATGCAGACATTAAGAGACCATGCATACCAGCCCAGACTACTATGCCCAGCTTAACTTTCAATCACCATAGAAGGACAAAACAAGATATTCCATGATAAAACCAGATTTAACCAATACCTAGCCACAAGCCCAGCCCTACACAAAATACTAGAAGGAAAACTCCAACCTAAGGAAGTTGACTATATCAACAAAAACACAGACAATTGATAATCTCAAAACACAGCAGCAAATCTCAAAGAAGGGAAAAACACACAAATTAACATCACTAACAACAAAAACTAAAATAACAGGGTTAGCAGTAACACGTCATTAATATTTCTTAATATAAAGGTACTCAATTCACCTATAAAATGGCACAGGCTACCAAACTGGATACGAAACAGAACCCATCCTTTTGCTGCATACATAAAACACATCTCAACCTCAAAGACAGACATCGTCTCATACTAAAGAGTTGGGAAAAAAAATTTTCCAATCAAATAGACCTAAGAAATAAGCTGGTATAGACATCCTAATATCTAACAAAATGGACTTCAAATTAAAATCAATCAAAAAGGCAAATTGGATATTTCATATTTGTCACAGGAAAATCCTTCAAAATGAAATCTCAATACGGAACTTCTGTGCCACAAACACAAGAGCACCCTCATATATACAAGAAACACTTCTAAAGCTTAAATCACACTGTTTGTCATAGCCAGAACCTGGAAACACCCTAAATGCCCCTTGACCAAAGAACAGATAAGAAAAATTTGGTATATTTACACAATGGAGTACTACACAGCAGAAAAAATAAAGACATTTTGAAATTTGCAGGCAAATGGATAGATCTATAAAACATCATACTTAGTGAGGTAACCCAGACCCAGAAAGGCAATTATCATATGTACTCACTCATAAGTGGTTTTTAAACATGAAGCAAACCAGCCTTCAAAAAGTTACAATCCCAGAGATCCTAGACAACAGTGACGGCCTTGAGAGAGACATATGTGGATCTAATCTACATGGGGAGTAGAAAAAGACAAGATCTCCTGAGTAAATTGGGAGCATGGGGACCATTGGGAGATGGTTAAAGGGGAGGGGAGTGGAAGGGAGGGAAACAGAGAAAAATGTATAGTTCAATAAAACCAATTAAAAAGTACAGAGTAAGCGTGTCTGAGAAGAGCTAGGGTCGTACAGAGGACAACTCAATCTAAAAGGGGATGGTAAATTGGAAACAGTTACATTTTTTCTCTTGGGTTTGTGGTTTCCAACAAAGAAGTGTGCAACAAACTTAGCAAGAATTTATGGGACATTTCCCACATCATATTTTATGTAAATCATAATCATCCCATATGTTGTTTAGCTTGTTTGTGAAGTTTAAGAGTAACTATTTAGAAAAAATGCATGTCTCATGGGATTTGAAAAGCTTATGCTTTTAAAGAGAGGCCCATATGTTGCCATGAGGAGATACATTTTTCCAAGATATAGATATTCCCTGCAAGCAATGTGTCACTTCAGAAATTAACTTCTCCTAGCCAACATGTCATTAACATTATATTAAAAGGCAAGTTATTTCACATTTTACAATGAGATAAAGTATGATCAAAATTTTTCCCACATATTGTACATAGAAATGAATTTTACTTGGAATTTTGCTCATGGATTAGTCCTTCAAAGATGTTGTATTCCTATCATGATATTGCTCCTATGAAAGTGTTTATCCTTTGGATAACAAAGTATATACTGAGGGGCTGGAGAGATTGCTCAGTGGTCAATGGCACTATTCTTGCAGAGAACCTGGATTCAGTTCTCTTGTATCAAGCAGTTCAAAATTACCTATAATTCCAGTTTCAGGGAATCTGATGCCTTCTTGTGACTTTCATGCATTCAAGGCATGCATGTGATACACATATACACTTATGCCCACTAGCACATAAAAATAAAATAATCAACTAAATCATTAAAAAGGCAGCTATTGATGAAGGCATTCAGAGAACACTTCAGCAGTCTGAGACACAAGCCATTAGAAACAGTCACCTTAGGTTTAAGCACAGTGCTGGTTAATGTGTTTCCATGTACAGGATCTTGAGCCAACTTTTTCTTGCAGGGGCTCAAGGAGTCTTCTCCTACTGACTTGCCTTTTGCCTTCTGCATGTTAGGCATTAAAAAGCAAGCCATTGCCTTCTTCCAGCACATTAACACTGTTCATAAAGAAAGCACTATTTCTCTAAACCAGCTGCTTTATGTTGCAATTTCCTGTTTCTCCCCTAGCCCAATATTCCCTCTGCCAGAGTCTTTTTCCCATTGTCACTCCATGTTGCATCATCACTGAAAGAGAGGTGCAAGATGCAATAGGATTGAACGGTCGACATAGGAGGTCTCAAACACCACGCTGGAAACAGTAGCATTATCTGTCATTACCAAAACCTGGAAGCAACCTAAATGCCCCTAGACTGAAGAATGTATAAGAAAAATGTGGTACATTTACACAATAGAGTACTACACAGCAGAAAAAAATAATGCTGTCTTGAAATTTGCAGGCAAATGCATGGATCTAGAAAACATCATATTGAGTGAGGTTGCCCAGACACAGAAAGACAATTATCACATGTACTCACTCATAAGTGGCTTTTAGACATCAAGCAAAGAAAACCAGCCTAAACAATTCACAATCCCAGAGAACCTAGACAACAATGAGGACCTTAAGAGAGACTTACATGGATCTAATCTACATGGGAAGTAGAAAAAGACAAGATCTCTTGAGTAAATTGAGAGCATGGGGACCATGGGAGAGGGTTAAAGGGGAAGAGGAAGGAAGGGGGGACAGCAGAGAAAAATGTATAGCTCAATAAAAACAATAAAAAGGGACATAAAAGGTTATTTATATTGGATGTGCAACAAGAAAACAAGCAGTTTCATGCACCTACAAGTTGTTGCATAACCTCTGCCTTTTGCTTCCTATGTGTACACACTAAGTACATCCAGCTCATCTTTTCATGCAGACACAGGCTTTTCCTTTGACACCACAAAGATCACCAGTGTTCAGGCTCTTAGCTTGATCAGCCCTAAAGTCAGGACATATTCTTACAAATATGATTTCTCTCACCTAAAATGAGATAATATTGCACCTAGTATGCACAAGGTCCTGGCCAATCCTTAGCACTTCAAGAAGACAGAGAGGGACAGAGAGAGAGAGAGAGAGAGAGAGAGAGAGAGAGAGAGAGAGAGAGAGAGAGAGAGAGAGAGAGAGAGAGAGAATTTTGGAACCCGCTGTGAAGCCCAAAATCTAAAATGCTGTCTTCACCTCACATAATTTTGCAAGTTGAGTATGTTAAATAGAGTCCATACTTTTAGTTTAAAAGTGCAATATAATTGTCAGTGTTAGAATGGCATCTACAATAGTTAAAAATAATGACAAATAAAAAATCATTCTTTCAGGTTTTCTGCACTCAAAATTCAAAACAACTAATTTGAGTGTTTGTGTGACTTTTTGAGTTTGAGTTGCTGAGGTATCACATTGGAGCAGCCTGAGACATTCATCTTGATCTTTTTATTCCCTCAGGTGCCATTTCCAAATAAATATATGCACTCCATAAAACCAGTGTCATAAATATAGACAGCTGACTCATAATGCTAACAGGATTTCAATCTTTTTTCCAAAGAATGTGCAAAGCCATTCAGCTCCCATCCAAATGGGGGGATAAAAATCTCTAAAACTTGTATTTTTAGCCTGCATCTTATTTTATTATGTAAGAATGCTGAGAAACAGAACAAGCTCATATCTACATAGAAAATATACCCCCAAGACACAGTACTGACTTTTATCACCAGTGTATTACAGCTGTGAGCACATTCCTCAAAGAGGAATAACACTAACACTAGTAGCTAGCTATCAACCAATCAAAAATTATTAGAAGTATTTTGCCTGTACAGTCCTGAACTTAGTATCCCAAGACAAATAATGAAGTATAAAACAGATTTTTCAGGCAGAATTATGTAATGTACTGCAATTGGCATAATGTACCCAAATTGGCAAGGAGAAACTTATAGAAGACTTCCTATTTAGAAACAATATGTAACAGACTTCTGAGCACAATTCAAGAGAAGGTGAAATGGTGACTGCATGTTTGCATGGAAAAGAAGTACATGTATATATGCAAATATTCAGATAAATTCACAAATAGGTCTATATATATCAATGATAATTATCTGAACTTGTCTTGGTTTCGAAACTGATTCTCAATATATATAGCCCAAGATGGTCTTGAACTCACTGTGTGGTCCAGACTAGTCTCACACTTAAAATCTTACCTCCTCAGACTTCAAATCCTGGAATTATCAAAGTATGACAGCACCTCAGCTATATTTGTGTTTGTTTGTGTGTGTGTGTGTGTGTGTGTGCGTGTGTTAAAAAAAATCAAACATCACAAGAAATGGTACAACATGTTTATTATCCAGAAAACTCCTATAAGCTTCATTTTACTAGCAATGTGTTTAAGGGAAATTTAATTATTGCAGTTGAAAGAACTCTAAGAATGATGTATAATGAGTTTATTTTAATATGCTGGAAAGATCTGGCAAGGACCCCAGCTAATATCCCTGACTGTGAGTGCCCTGGCCTTAGTATCAATGGACAAATACTGCAGTTGAGACAGGTCATTTTCTCCATCCTGACTCATTCATCATTTTACTGCCCATTTTCTTCTTCATTCTTTATTTTCAGGTCTCTCCTAGCTGCCAACTTGACATAACTGAGCGTTGCCTGAAGGAACCTGACCTGAAACATTGTTTTGATCACATTGACCTGTGGACATAACTCTGAGGCATTGTCTTCCTTGATGATTGATGTGGGAGGGCTTAGCCCACTGTGGGAGGCTCTATGAGCAGGCAAGTGGGTGCC